>CM021534.1:19860491-19875049 GCA_010994315.2 Pisaster ochraceus
TCAATGTTGGGTTATAGTCAAAGTGGACAGCACTTTATTCATGTCGTACCTAACCCAACTGATCTTCCAACGCTGTCCAGGCTGGAAAAGCATGCATGTAGCCACAGCAATGCTCGCTAGACTTATTGCTACATGTATGTACGTGTAGCAGACTAAACTAATGTTGACTTAGTTTAACTAAATATTTACATATGAATAAGTCCATAACAATGTTGAACACACTCAAACAAACCCTCGAGCATGGTTTTATTGAAATGTTAAGCAGACATATTGATTCTCCTTTTATCAGCATGCACCTAAACGTCCGCTAAGTTTAATCATTAATATTTTGACAAATTGAAGCTGCAAAGAGTCAAGAAATGTTCGTACGTGTGCTTTTGTGTTTGCTAAGTATTACAAGACAGAGTCTAAAAAACCAGCGCTAAATGTACATCATGTTCCTTCATCCATGATGCAAGTGTCTAGTCCTAAAAGGCTACACTACAAAAAAATTGTAATGCGGCGCAACTGGCTCATGACAAAAGTTAATAAATGTTATGTTGCTTTTTTTACACAAGATTACAATGAGGCACAATTGTTTCATGATAAAAATTAATAAAAGTTGTTTACCCTTCCACCAATGTGTGAATTTAGCATTGTTTACCCAGTGCTTTATGAGTCTTGCAAATCAAAGATATCCACAGGCTAAACTCAAACCAGGCTAACTGAATGGGATTCGAACCCATGCCCCCTGCTTTCAAGAGCAATGTCTTGTATGCTAGACAACCAATCATGCCCAGTTGAGAGAGGTATAAATGAAGATGTGCATAGATATGCATCATGGTACAGTCATCTTTTATTTCCTCAGTACAATTGACCGTATTTTTTACCGCATGAGGATGCTTTCATTGGCGAATTTCCTTGCATTACAATTACAATTTTATCTTGTTTTGACTGCCTGTAAGTTTTTTGTTGTATTAATGACCAAATGGTTAAAATAATATTAATAGTAAAAACAATGTATGTTTGTAAATAGTTTGCTTAAGGCCAGCCATGTTTTTAAAAACACCAGTTAGTCATCCCCACCCTCATCATTTTTGGAAACCACATCTGTTCTTTGTTTTCCTTTTCTTTTTTCCCCCAAAAGACTAAATTTGCTATGTATTTTTTGACGATTGACTTAATTTACCCGCATTTTAGACTTGTAAGTTCCACAAAGCCAGCAATTTTTTGTCTGGCTCTTTCCTCCTAATAAATAATTTAATTCATCCATTTTTAGAGAGAAAAAAATTCACAGAAAACCATCTGGTGTGGCTTCTTTTACTTGGTCTTACTTGTTTCGCTTCACGCACAATCAAATTTATTTCACACACGCCCTCACGCAGTCAAAAAACTGCATATTTAATTTAATGGAACCACACTAAGGAAAGAGGAGCAGATAGCCTCTTTATTTATACACATTTATACCTTCAGGAAGACTTCCTCCATTATACTGCATACCCAATTTAGTCCTTCTAGATAAAAGAACAGCCATATACAGTAATACTTGTATTAGTTAAGCTTGCTGAGTTTTCCTGTGTAGTGTTGCAGCTTAAGGCTACATGGTAATTCATTGTGTTCAACCTGGTGGAGGTAAAAGCCCAGCCAGTGTAAGTGAATCCTTTAATTGATTATTGATTTTGGCATCCTTTATATGAAGTGTCTGACTGCATAATGAATCCAGTTTGCTATTTACCATCAATCGTATCGTATAATGAGCATGTACACGTAGATGACGATTGAGGAACCTATTTACAAAGACCCTGCAAATAACGTCATCAGCTACATGCTAAATTGAGGGTCGAGATTACTCTGCGTGTTTAATGCCTGAATATAGTGCCTGCATCATGCCTGCATTTCCTGCAGCTACATACATGTAGGGCCAGCGTTGTGTACCATGGCACCACCTACATGTACATACATGTAGTACATGTAGCTTGTGATTTCTTGATCCCTTGAAATGGCAGACCCAGAGTCTGTGAGGGAGTCCATAAACATAAAGGGCATGTGTATCAGGTTATTGCCTTCATAATGTTATGGACTGTCTAATTACCTGTATTTTTGCATGAGTCAGAACAAATTAAAGTCAACCTGAAGTTCCACAGAAAATAAACTCATGCTGATGCCCAGTTAAAAGTTTATACTAAATATTCATTCAAAATTGAGAAATATGATCAATACTTCTGGACAAGCTTACAATATTTATGTACATGTACGACACTATGTATTCCATGTGCATGCCAACCTGTGTCCATAAATGTCCTATTCAGTCAGTCAAAAGGAAAATAGCTCAATTACAATCAAATCAACTCCAATCTACCGCGATCGACTGCACCTGCTACCCCAACATTAATAAACGGGAACTACCAATGAACACTGAGTGCCATCTGCTTTGCTTTTGAAATGAATGTTAAGATTACATGTTTGCAGTCCTAATTTAAGCAACGGATTGTTACAATATGCCACCCATGGCAGGTAACAGCCGCACTGTTAAACCCAGTGGAAATTTCATCAAAACAGATAAAACATATTTTGGGTCGTGACATCTGTACATGTTTCTATAAATGGTCTCCATAATCAAACAGAACCAGCCATGTCGGATCGTATGCTTACATGAATAAGATTACCAGCCAAATTACCATGTCACATGCACCATATCTGACTGGTATCCTGCTAAATTTTGCTAAGCACAAAATTTGTTAGCAAAGTATTGTCTGCTTAAGCAGCTCTATGAAATTTTGCCCAGATAGTTTGGGTCTCAGAAAGGGATACAAACTTTTGGAACTAAACTTTTGCTGTTGGGGTAGTCATTGCTATTGCTACCTATACCATCCAATGGAATATAACTAATTGAACCTGCATGCTTTTTCAAGCCTCATTTTTGTCAAGTCGATTTGGGGGGTTAGACTTTCCTCATACAGGGAAGTAAATCATTATTTTGCCATTAAGAGAATACATAGAAATTGTACGTGCACGATCGGCTGAGTAAGTTCTGAAATTCACAGGAAATTCACAACACTTTTTTTGTGTGTATCTTTTTACACGCAAAGGATCACAAAACCTAATGAACAAACTGCCTGAACTGAGAACGCCATTACATTCAGTTGGCATGAAATGCACATTGCAATGCTAATCATTATGCAAACTACATGTATATATTTCTTTTTGCAATTGATAAGATTTCAAGTAGGATAAAAATGTTGACCGAGAGACGAGATCCATTAAAGCGAAATCAAATTAAACCCAGGACTTCGGGTCACATGTGGCATGCATGTTCAATTCGATTACGCAAATGTCTAATTCAATTACTTCAAATTGATTTTCCTGTTTAATTGAGAGATTCCTTGCATGATTTAGCTCTTAGCGTCATGTCGGACATTTTGTGCATGAGGTAAATAGCTTCACAGGCAGCAAGACAGCAGGTTTGATTGATTATGCTGTTGTTTATTCTACTGGGTTTTTGAATCACATGCTGATAATAATAATGACTGTGGCAAAGAGTGACACTGCCTCTCTAATTTGGGACGACATATCCCCCCATTGGGAAAAGAAGATTCCAATCAGGGTACAATCATACCCCGATGGAGATTTTTTTGAGAAGAAGATTCCAATCAGGGTACAATTGTACCCCAATGGGAATAGTTTAGTGCTCTTAGTGCTTGCTCAAATACAAACTGTTTATTTGTAAAACTGGGAGAGGGTGTGTGTTTTCTAATTTTTGATTCTGGTCTTGTAACAACATTTCAGGTCTAGCTACAAACCCCGAGGTTTTGTGGATTTTCCACTCAAATTCATACCCAGATGGAAATGTGAAGTAACTGGTTTCTAGTTTCAAATATTCTTATCCGAGGTCACGGATGGTTATGATGAGTTCATAGTCTACCATTATTTATTACCAGCTATCCCAGCGGTTATGAACCAGACCAATGCACAGAGATTAATTGGTAGCATAGATCTTCATTCAACACAGTCTAGTTTAATTGGCATTGTAGAATCCTAAGACACATCACCTGCGTTGGTATTCTCCCAAGTCTTGGCCTTTATATCTCAGTGATTGAAACGGCAGCAGGGTTCCTGAAATCTAATAAGGCTAGATCTGGGACATAGATAAACTCAGGTCACCCAGCACTGTAGTCATGAATGTATTACAACATTCCTATGGCTCTACGCACAATGAATGTGATTGCAGTCATTTTGATTTCTAACACCCTGTGGCTTCGACTAACTATCCCTCAAAAATCCTGAATAAAAAACAATGATCTTCAGTTTCAGAAATGTGTTTCTGCAGTTAGCATGTGAACAGACTGTTTTCATTTGCAGGTAACTAAGGTCAAGACGTGTTGCACCTGACTGAGTACAAGTTTAGGCAGAGTGTTTCTAGGGATCACACGGCTGTATCTGAATTGGAGGCTTTGGCTACGACTGTTGCTTACGATGTTGTTAAGGATGTCCTATACTTTAACACAGGAAGACAATCCAGCCGTAGCCGTAGCCATAGCTACCGATTCGGACACAGCCTCAACCATTCAAGGTGAAAAAAAAGCATGCATAATATGTAACAATATGGAACAGGTTCCCGACTACATTTCAGAAGACATTTTGAAATTAATGCTCTCTCAAAACAAAAATCTAAAAGTATGATTCTAAATCACAAACAAATCAACATTTCATAAATGTTTGTTTTTCTTAAAGGAATTACAAACTACAAAGGTAGAAAGTGTTTTAATGCCCACTGACATAAATCTATAAAAGTCTTCTTCTTTTGTTTATATGCAAAGGAGTTTTTGGTTTATGTAAATGTGTGTTCTGAAATAAAAATACGAGATCTACTAGATGCACAAAATATCTCCAAGCCTAAAAGGTGAAACATAAACAACTTCTCGGCAAACAAAGTCCTGCCATGCTCCCAGGGAACCTGTACCTTCTCCCTACTGACCTACCAAGCTGTCACCTATATTTATATCTTATTTAGAGCAGCAATCGAACAGCCTACAACCTATTCAAACATGTACAACAGAGAAATTATGCAAATTGAAATCAAATAACAGGCAGGCAGCTGCTTGCAATAACTGTGCCATAAATGGAATGCATTATCTGTAATAAAATTAACAACTTGGAAAGAAATTGTCTAAAGTTCTTTCTACTTCAAAATTCAAGATCTGCTTACTTCAATATTCTATTTTGTACCTACAGAATTTATCAACGTTTTTACTGCTGGCATGGAATTTGTTCTAAATGCACACAAAGACTAAAAATAATTCACATAAACTCTATGGAATGTCAAGTTGTGCAAGCAATCTTTGAGGACAACCTACAAAATTGTTACTCCTTTCATTGAGCACCCCCCCCCCTCCCCTGCCCCCACCTTCAACAGAACAGTAGGCATCTTATTTGGTCCTTGGAAAAAAGTAGGAATATTTTATTGAGCACAAGGCCTGGCCTACTTGTTCATGGGGTGAAGAATTTTCAGACTATTTAATCACAGTTTTTCTGATTTTTCCAGAAATCAGACTAAAAGCAGAAAAATATTGTGTCATGTAAGTTAACGTAAATAAATAAACAACTATTTTTTAATGACATCTAAAATGTAAAATCATCTCCCTTTAACAACTTTTCTTCGACAAGAAATATGTTTTTTATATTTAAGAATGCTTTAGGTTTTCACAAGGTAAATAAAATTTTTTAAATTCCAGCCCCTTTCCCTTCTTCCATACAATGTTGTTCACAACTTCTTCTTGTATTCTTTTCTTAGGGTTAAGGTTGAAAGGTTTAACTGTCAGTGATTCTATTCCTGTGGTGATCATTGTTTCTGTTCACCTGCTACTCTACCATCAAAGTTAAATTACCTTTGTCTGTCATTAGCATGTATAATAATATCAGTCGTTGCACTTTAGTTTAAGGAGTCTATATGTCACTCTTAATTGACATCTTGAAGTGACAGTACACAACTTATGAACAGCTTTTCTGCAAGACAAGTTTTTTTAAATCTGTGCAGCTTCATCAAAGTGAGCAATTGACCACTGGGGAAAATTTACACCGTTCAACGGCACATTTAGTCTGGTTTGTAACACATGTAACTAAATGCAATAAAGTTTGCAAATAAAATATCAAGTTCAAATTGTTTGTTTGAACTTCGTTTTTTTTATTTTGAGAACAAAAAAACACTTCAAATCTGAAAAGCTTGCCTGACCTTGTCACTACAATACCATGAAAACATGTTCCTTAACTTGTGCACTCGGTCTCACAAACTTGCGGAGCAAAGACATGGGTGGACTCTCAGAAAAAGTTTTACCCAAATGTTCAAGCATCTTAAAGTGAATTTATTGTTTGTTCCCATCTTTAACTAACATCAAGAAGCTTCAGGGATTGGATTGATAATTGTTTCTCTTCACCTGTCATCAGGTCATTGGAGATGCATAGCGTGTATGAGCTAATTGCACCTAAGGGCCTTGCGCCATGTTTCACATCACTAGATTACAACACATGTAGTTCAACCAAAATGTCATCAAACGGCAAATTGCTTGGCTCCAAATCCCAATGGTTAAGCATGTCTACACAATGGTGTTAGAATTATCTCAACAGATTTAAAAACCAAAGTGCGTGTTTCTCGTGAAGCATTTATCCTAATGCACAGTGATACATACATGTGTAGCTGGAATTGCTACCATAAATTTGATGGCAACAATTTCAGCAGATATTTTTCTGAAAGTATTTCAGGTGAACAATTACGCCTTGATGCCCTGACAATTACATGTCATGTCCCCCGACTCCCCCATATGTAAAAGTAGGCATAAATACTTCTCATTGTACAAAACAGACTACTTTCCAACCAAACCTCAGTTTGAGATTACATAAATTTTAACAAGACAAAAATGTCCAGACCTTGAGACTGACAAAGCAAGTAGGAATAGTTTACTCAATATCGTTGGAATGATTTTCAGGTTAAATGAAAAGTCCTTGGTTAACATCTACAATTGAATTTGTTCAACGCAATGAAAGTCAAGATGCACATGACCTACTTGTACGGCCTAGATTTCTGCAAGGTAAGATTAGGTCTGCCTTGACGGAATACAAAGCATTATTTCTTAACTGAGCACCTGAGGACCAGTATTAACTGTCTCAAAGTGGTGCAACTGGCTAGTTCTGGTTTTTATTTACAAAGCTGCCTGTAACAATAAATATGCCTGTACTGAATACAGTGTACAATGAGGTACATGTAAATCATCATTGTACATGCATGGCCCAACCAGTAATAGTTGTCTCAAATTGGTCTGACTGGCTTACCCCGCTAGTTCATTGTTTTATAAAGCTATAAATGAAACATAAATACCTACACTTATCTTTTATAACGGCATTCAAGACAGATAAAAGTAGAAATATTTTGAGGATTGAGGTGGAAATTTAAAGGTATTATACAGGATTGGTGAGGATAAAAAACATCATTGTCTAATTTTTGTCTGAAAGCTTACTGATTATGAAGTTCATACTAAAACTATTTTTTCTGTGAAATATTTGCCTCTGAAATGAAGTCAAATTCGAGAAAACTGTATCTGAAAACCTAAGTAAAAGAAAGATGCAGTTCAGCTGAAAATTAAGAACAATGTGTTTACATAAGCTGAAATTGTTCATGGCTTTTCACTATTTTCTCCTGACTCACACAGCGGATTAAGCCCAAATTTCCACAGGTTTGTTATTTCATGTATTTGATTGATAACACAAAACATGAACACTGTCTGCGACTATTTTTTCAGCTCTACCAATCCTGTATAATACCATTAAGATAATGACTGTACATGTACCTAACGATGAAGGTCTAACAACAAGCTAACTGGTGCTAATGGTTTGAGTCTAAAGAGTTATGGGAAAAAAATCCTGCAGTACCTGTGTCTTTTTCCGCCCAAAAAAAACCCCCAAATATCTGGGTTAGAACATGGCCTAAAATATACAAGAATTAATCCACATTCATACAATGAGGTCAATCACTGTACATGTACATACGTGTACATGCAGTGATCTATCAGCTCTGTACATTCACATTGTACGCATGTATGCAGCTGTACGCAGCTGTACAGAATGACATTGCCAGGCCAGATGCTTTTTTTTCAAAGGGCAAGGGCACCAAGGCGTTTTCTCTTTGATAAAGGGCACCTCTATGAGGAAATTGTAAATTTCTTTTTGGAACATTTCAAGGGGCACCGAGGCAATGACCGGGGCATGAAGGCGATTGCCTTCGTGAGGTATTAGGCCTGCTTTAATGTGTTACTTTTAAGTCTCAAAGGAATATCATAAATAATCTGATAATCAATAACAGCTAATTGAGAAGCTTGTCCACTTCCTAGGAATATCCGACAAACAAATTGTTTTGCACACATCAACCGTGGGTTGGGCTGTAAAATAACACCCTTACTGATAAAACCTGATACCTCGATAATAAGGTTTCAGATACCCTGAAATATTTCCATTCTCAGGAAATAAAGTATTTGCTCCCCGTCACGATTATCTTTTGAAAAGGTATTTGTGAGTCTAGGACAATCCAGCGAAATGTGAACCCTGATCCTTCTCACTGATCAATATTTTGGTTTGTTTATAAGCTTTAGTTCCAAACCTTTACAGTTTGTTATTCTATTTATACAAGTGCGCAGTATCGAGTGTCTTGCAAGTAAAGGTGTAGTATCCTTTTAGTCAAGTCAAACGCGCTGTAAATGTAGACTGAGAAGCTCTGGTTATGGTAAATTCTCACTTTCGCTTTTAGAAAGATATTTGTTTAAACATTCCACAATGTATGAAGTTACTATTTTTATTGGTTCTACTTGTTTCCTCTACTGCTATTTCAGAATTTATGTTTAACTTTCATATACACAAATTCCTCAAATTACAAAATATTCAAAACTGTCGCGTTATAAATACAATACATTTTAAAACACAAATTCATAATACTATTCCAACAAATGGTTAAATTAATGAAACTATACAAAAGTCCTTCAACAATATGTAACCATACATACTAGAGTAAGGTACATTAATCTATGATTAGTAAATCAGCAAAATCCCAGCATAGATCTACCCATGCGCTAGTTTAAAAAATATGTGTCACATTTCAAAAAGCAAAGATAAGTTCAATTTTTGTCATTTTAACCAGCCAATGCATTCTCACGACACTCAATAAACTCTGGCAAACAAAACACGGAACGGGAATTGACTTGTAAATCAACCAATTTGGCATACCAAGTGAGAACAAAGAACAATGGTATCATTTATTAACAAAAACATGAAACACAAAAACCAAATGCAGAAGAGTTTGGGAAGATTTAGTAATACCTTGTGAGGAACGGCCAAGGCCTTGGCCAGCTTTCCATCCCTGCTTACAGAGAAGTCGGTATCCTACATTGTCCTGAAGAAGGGTAAGATGGTTACAAAGGGAGAGAATGCAAGACAAATATTACAACAGTGGCATATGTATGAACAATTGATTGTCTCTTATTGGTATTTTTCATTGTAATTCCCCTGTTTTCTGGGTTTTTTTCAATAAAAGGCATCTCAAATAATTTTTTCTTTTCTTTCTTCTTATTTTTTACTAATATTGCAGTATGATTTTAAGTTATGTTTGAAGCTTTGCATGGTGTGGAAAATAAGAAGCAACTAAAACTAGTAAACTTGAGTATGTACAACCATGTATAAATCTCCTTTGTGAGGATTGCTGACCACACTGGCTCTTTTTCAGACACTCCTCCCAAGATTTACAAATGGTACTAGCAATAGTTTACTAGCAAGAGTAACCTAAGTATGATTTTATGTTAATTATTTATTTGTTTCCTTTAAGACAGTTCAAAGGCCCCGTGAGACATACTAAATGCAACATATATGTATAGCACCGCAGAAATCAATATGCTTTATCAACATTTTACAGCATCTGTTGGATCCTGTTGAAATGGTAGACATATGGGGTTAATCTCTTAATTAGGGTTAATCTTCTAAGCCTTTTGAGTGGGATTATCCTCAAAGGGTCAATGGAATGGCTATCAAGTTGCAGCCAGGTTCAACAACTCCTATCAAGAAACACTATACTCTATATGTACCTCAAATGCCATCACTGGAGAAATGACCCATCAACCCGATCAACCCCCCCCCCAACTCCCAAGCCAAGCCCAGCTGCTTTTCTTCTCACAAAAACTTAACAAGACCTCTGCAAAGACCGAGTGCCTGCTCTCTTCAGTTGAATTCTGGTTCATTAAACAAAGCCAGGGTGTTGATAGGGATGGCTCTTTATTGGTGAGAACATCCAACTGGCCTTGTTCTTTGTTTGTACTTGAATTTGTGGCTGGCCCTTTATTGTCATAACCCTTTCTCTTAATAATTGCATTATGGAGTCAAGGCAAGAAGACTGAATTTGTTACTGATAGAAAAATTAAAGCCAAAAAGCTATTTATAGGCCATGGTATTGAATCACATTATGTCTGAACCTGATGTTAGATTTGCATTAAGTTATGACATGAATCAAGTTTTGCAATCTTTTTTAACAACATGCGACACATTTTAATTTGACTTTTTATCGCATGCTCCATACATTTTAATGACAAGAAAATTCAGGTTGACCAGTAAACAGCTAATGTACATGTAATTATTTGTTTACATACATTTGTAATTGTACCATTTTACATGATTATGACACCACAACCAGGGTCTGATAAAATTTGAATTTTGAATGACAAGCGACTTTTATTTAAAACATCAAGTAACAAACCACTTTCAGGTAGTTATTACTCGATACTTGAAACAAAAGTTTCATCTCCTTAAAAGGTGATCCCTCTGCTGCCGCTTCCCAGGTTGTAACAAATACATTGGTGTGATCCCTGGTTACACAGCAGTTACAGGTTGAATGGATTCTGACTGGTACCGCCAAACAAAGATATTGACAAAACACAGAGACCACCAACATTACACTCAGCTAGATATAGATAGCTCAGTACGAAGAGCACCGGCACGTTTATCTGGGGGTTGCAGGTTCAAATACCGCTTCAGTCAATTTTTCTATGTTCAATCCCAAATTAACTTAATGATGTGTTACAATGTAAATATAACAATTATTTGGGGAAGATTTTTATTTTTGAAATTAATGCAGTACAAAATATCTTGTTTACCTGCAATTGGGTAGGATATTTTATTACCCCTTGAACAGATAAAGGAAAATAAGACAACTCTAAAACAAAGACATTAAATACATACAGTTACCACTGAGATTTATTTATAAATCATAAATGTCACCACCACTTGGGACACAATCTTCATTGCAAAATTATTAATTTTCCTTAAAAATTGCATGCTGTACTTCTTTAAAAACAAAATAAATATTTTGAATATTTCTCACAAGACCTTAAACCAGGTTTTCCTCATCTGTCAAAGGTTTTTACGCAGCTGCTCCGATTATTTGGAACAACCTTCCTTATCAAATCCATCATGCCATCTCTCATACTGAACTCAAAACATTGCTTAAAACTCATCGTTTCCAGACTTCGTGCTTAGGATAAATCGTTCTTCTCGCTCTTTTCTCTATTAATGAACTGTATTATTTGTTGTGCAGGGGCTATGTCGCCATAATCATAGTGTGCTTGTGGCTGAGCATGGAAACATTGACTCTCATCCGTGTTGACCGTCACATCATTCACAAATATAAGCTTTCAAGGACCCAGCTTCATTATTACTACGGCATGTGAAATAACTGGGTGAGAGTTCAGAATTCAATGTCTGGCCGCAGACTCGCTGTGATCACGATGACACAGCCCCTTTAAGGACCTACTTTTACACTGTCAACTTCTCCTGGTTCACCAACCATCAAATAGAATCTTGGGCATTTTAAGAAATAAACATATGACGACTTGGATAAGTTATCGTGGTGATTTTGTACTCACCTCTGGTATGTGGACATCCACAGAAGCTCTCTGGATGTCATCAACGCCATCTTCATATCCATCACAATCCAGGTCCTGCAACAAATAAACGCAGCAAATTAATGATGTGGACATAGAAAGAGAGACAACAAGCAGAAATAAAAATGGTATTCTTGGTGAGGGAGGCTGTGCCCTTCTCTACCCTGATCCTGGAATTTTGATTTAATTTGATTTTATTTTATTTGAAACTAAATTAAAATTCGACCATTGCAGCCATGTTATATTCAAAACTTAACATTCAAAAATTTACCAATTAGCCTTAATCAATGAGTTGGGCCATTTAAACTTTAACTATTGAATTTTAAACAAATGTTTAAATCCATTTCCAAATTTCCTGAACAGATAAACAAGCCCACAGTACAAAACAAGAGACATTCCTTTTCTTGAAAATGTCACTGTAAGCCTCAGACACTATCCAGGGCGAGTGATTGACATCCCTTTTGTTGGTGGAATGTTTCTCATCTTAATCCCCTACAATTGTAATAAATTTGTTTCAATCCCATTCAGTTTGTTAAATACATTTTGCTTTGTACACTACCCCACTGCACTATGGTTTGTGGTTTTGTGAACCTGCAAGTGTAAGGACTTGGTTATTTCTTATAGTGTTCTATTTTTAATTCTTGAAAGTGTGTTGACATCTGCTCCTTTTACAAATAGGCTGTAGTTCCCATTGGAATCCTTAGAAATGGTAAAATGATTAAACAGAAGTCACAAGCTTCGTTTAACCGTTTAGGAAAATAAATGTCAACTAGATAAACTGACTATCATTCATTGATAGTAACAAGAAACTTGTTCTGGCTGAGAGTGTTGAAAATTGATTTTATGTTTGTGTGGCAAGCAGCAATCTTCTTGAAAACTCGGTACAATATTTGCAACTGTCTGATCAAATACTTAATGAATTAGTTTCTTCTCAACATTCGATCAATGCACTAAGAGAAGATTTACAATGTACCTCATTATTTTGTCTTGATACTGACCAGTGTATAAATACCAGACTCAAGGTCAACATTTGAACATCATTTATTTCTGTTAAAGATACTACATAGTGACTATTATTCAATCATTGAAAAACACCAGACCACTGGCCAGTCTCCCAATGTAAAATTCGAGCCCTGTTGGTGTTATTACTTGAAGTACTGTAAATAATATTAATACCCGAGTGTTACGAACTTGCTAAGAATTTTAATTGTGGGCACCCGGAATTTTTAACATACATACAGAGTCAGTACATAAAGATACATTTACAACAGAGACATGAATTTTCATTAAATTTTCAATCCAACAAAGAATAAAAATAACAAAGCTGACCCAGCTAGCAATCTTAGAATTCCAGACATTTAGGAATAAAGCGTGAACGAAGCTTCGTTTTCCTCTATTCATATGAAATATTTTGTTATAAATTTTGTCGCGAAGGCAGGGGACCTTTCTTTATATACCCTGGACTTCACTGCGTTTTATTCAACAGCGAAGTCCAACCAGGGACTTTATTTCATACAGCTGCTTAACTTAAGCACCCCCAAAAAATGCTAAGCACAACAAAACTATGCTTAATAATAGCAGAATAGGCCTAAAAAAGGTAACCTGCCAAAATAACATTTCACATGTACCATTTGTGACTAGTATCCTGCTCAGTTTTGTCAGCAGAAAATTGTTAAGCATTGTTTTCTGCTTAAGCAGCTCCATAAAAATGGACCCTGATAATATGTGTGTACTGATTGGAGTCTGATAATTACTGCACAACACTTTGCACTTGTGTGCCATGCATATCAATGTTTGTTTGTTTTTCAGTAAAATGAACACACACAAAGTGTTCGAGACCGAAGAAAACACATTTGAAAAGTAACAAATGTTAAACCAACTCACCCCAAAGTCTCTTTGCTCGTTATACCGGGCGAAGATACCGGCCATTTTTAAGAAGCTGGATTTCAGCTCATTTTGACGGACAAATTAATGTTATCGGAAGGAAAGCTCGACGTAGAATCTTGCAAATCGATGACCGGTATCAAGCTGGTTCACGGTGCCCACATACTAACCGGCCCCCACACGTTGGATGTGGCGCTCATATTTGCCGGATACCATTTAGACACCAACTAATTCCGTCGCAAGAGGTCGCCCTAGTAATTGCAAAACATAATTATTTTAACATAACATGATCGATTTGCTATAGAAACGGAACGCTGCGTACGTGCTCTCCCCCTGACCCAAATCAATCAATTCCAACTATTGAATTGTTTTTAAAGTGATTTCCCTATTGCTTAAATTCGATATTATTTCAGCTGGTGAAGTAATCAAGACTTCAAATTCCACAGGCAGGATGTCCGTTGGCCAACTTCAGTCAGTTTTGCCATAGTTCCATGATAGATGGAAAAATGAAAAATAGTATTAGCTGCAAACTGCTTACCAACCAAAAGGACCTATGGTATAATTTGTTTGCATAGAAGGAAACAATTAATTTTCTGTTCAACAAACTCTATTTGGGGAAATGCCGGAACACTGTGCTCCATGGTGTAATTGAAACAGCAAATAAAAGGGGAAAACTGGTGGAACCAGTGATAAACTCTTGAGTTTTATCTTTTCATATGAATCTACGTGTAA
>CM021534.1:19955040-19971974 GCA_010994315.2 Pisaster ochraceus
TGAATTTTCGTCCACAATTAGGATGAGAGCAAATCCTCTGTCTGGGATGGTCTGCGGATGTAGGCAAATTGCTGAAAGTCAGACAAATTGAACAATTCAAGCTTGGGTTGGGAGCTTTGAAAAATTGTGTGTGAGCATGCAGTCACACAACAATACCCAAGCGCGCGATCACGAACTGTACGCTGTTGTTTATTATGATTGGCACGTGGGGGTTGAAAGAGGGCGCCCTTTGTCCGTACATTGCACGTGCTCCACTGATATGATAGAGAGATCAGTGAAGTGCTCGCGTGTCAGTAGTGTAAAGCTGTTTTGGGAGGTCAGAGGTTAAGTTAAATGTGAATACAGAATTCCTGATAAAATTGTCTAGTTTGTTTGTTTCACCTGCCTGGGGAGCTACCTCATTGAGGAGCGGAAAAGTTACGTCACGATCACCGCAGCTGCAGACGGAAACTGGATTGGTGGAATTTGAGGAATCTTGTTTTGGTGCTGGCAACGCTAACGCAACGTTAGTTTTTACAATACAAATGATTTTATAAAGGGTGGTCGTTAACTTAATTACTTCTGGAAAATGGCATGTTTGGGAGCAGTTTCTTCGAATCAATTTTGTCCCCGACGTTTGTAAGCATCATGCCTCAAGCAGACCCTTCAAAACGCTGTCAGACTACTCAATGTATATTTTTTTAATTGACAAGGGCAGGGACTTGGCAGTGCAGGCCTACAACTACAGGCCTATAGTTTTGATTCGAACCTGGATTGGAGCATGGAGGAAGAAAATGTATTTTCTTCCTCCATGATTGGAGCATGTTGGTTCAGCTATGCAATCATGGTCGAAAATCCCTGAATATGTTGTCGGCTACTTACGTCAAAGAGGGTGCTATATAAATTTTGCAAGCTTAATAGCAATAGCATTTTGTAAAAATTAGCTGGTGCCGGCAATATATCCACCACCACACTACTGCGGTACTACACAGTACTACTAGTACTAGTACTGAAAAGTGTTAACTCCACCAGTTAATTTGAAATAGATTGTATTACCTGTCCCTTACTTTTTTTTTTTCAAGAGAAATAACGTCTGAATTTCATGAATGGTCTGATTCCCATCTTGCAATTACAAAGACCCAACGACAATGTTGGCGCGGAACTAGATAAACATTTCTCGTGGTAAAGTTTCCAAGTCCCCAAAAACAGTCTCACTGAGCATGGTCAGTGCCAGTCCGGCTTTATAACATTTCTTTTTTTTTTTTTTTTTACTGTGGCGGCAAAATGTTCACTGCCATTAAAATCTACCCGGTCAGTTTCCCTTGTTGTTTATTAGGCTACTGGATAAAAGAAGAAGAAAACAAAAAAAGACAACTGTAGTATTTGTGTGATTTCCAAGCACTAGCTGTTGTGTTATGGTCCCAGGAACTAGACGGAAGACTAGATAGAAGTGTAAGCGTAGACGTTTCGTTCCAACTTTAGATTTGTCCCAACTGGTGGCAACTAGAGTTACAGTTCCAACTATAGTTGAAATGGAACATAAAATATAGAAAACAATTATAAATGAAATGTTTCATCTAATTGCTTATCACTTTATCAGTTTCGCAAAAAAAACATTACGTATTTCGGTATTAAGATAAGGATAAAATTCAAATTATGCTTTGAAAAAATTAAAATATATGTTTTAAGTTGTGCTGTGTTTCTTCATACACATATTTTTCAAATAAACGTTAAAATGGCAAACTTTTTTTTTTCTTTTTACAGATTCCCTGTTTTAAAGTGGAAGAACACGGCTTGATCTTACACAATGACTTTAAGGAAACAGCTCCCTCTTGTGGTCACCTCAATTTTGAGACTGTCCCCTTCTTTACAAATGTGTGCCAGATGTAAATCAGCAATGGGAGTAATGATGCCCAAAATGCACACCCCTAAAACATATTACAGTAGCCCAAGGCTTGTCACTTCAGCACGTTTAAATTACCATCATGCTGGTGATTCCACTATCGTCAAAAGGGATGGTCCCCCTTGGAGGGTGATGTTCCTTGGATCGGACAACTTTTCAATGGCAAGTCTCAAGGCTCTTCACAAGTGCAGGTAAAAGTTCAGGGAATTAGAGACTCGGAGCTGCCAACTCTCCCTCATTCTGCAGATAGTTCCCTGAAAATAAACCAATCTTTCCATGGTCTAAGGAACTAATTTGAAAATCTCCCTGATTAAGGAAACTTTTTCCCTAATACTTATCTCCGTGATTATTGTACAGACTGTCCCTGATTGCAAAATGCAAATGTTGGCAGCTCTGGATGAAAAAGTCTTTATCCAAAAACACTGAAATCAGTGTTTGCTCAATGAATAAAATTGTGATTTCCCTTCAAGTCTAGTCACCTCTGGCAAGATTTGAACCCAATACCGTCCACATTCTAGGACAGATTGCTTACCCAGATAATTATTCTCAAAGAATAATTGTCAATTTTAACATGTTAAAACTCAGTAATCCAATGTATTGCATACTTCGATTGATCCATTGATTAGTTCAAAAGTGAACACCCCCCCCCTTTTTTTAAATAAAGATTATGAAATGGTACAGGCAACAACACCGAACAAACTGGTTGAATATCAAAGTAGCTTTATTTCTCCCAATCACTTCCTCAAAGTCACAAGCGGACCTTGATTTTGTATTTCTAGTAAACAACATTGTGTGGAGACCGGTAGTGTATGGTGGTACTCACCTCTCCCCCCCCCCTCACTTCGTGGAAGTCACAACCAACCATCCTGGTTGAGACTGGTACCATATGGAAGTACTATCCCCCCTTGGTGATGCGACAGCCAACAGGCATGCACGTGAAGTGGTTGGTTTAGAGTTCATAATTCCATGTACAGCCACGGGCCTGCTATGATAATGACGAGAGTCCCCCTGTAAAGCCTATTACTGTTAACATTTCCTCAATTCCCAAGTCACAAACATCGAGTCCCAAGTCACAAACATCGAGTCCCAAGTCACAAACATCGAGTCCCAAGTCACAAACATCGAGTCCCAAGTCCAAATCCAAAGAGCTATGGCAGGGTCGGAGCCTTTGACCATCTTGACTCGGGTCTGAGTTCAGGTCTGAGCTCGAGTCCAAATCATGAATCGTACAACTCTGACATGAATGCACATTCTTTTGGTCATACTTTGCCACTGCCGAATATTTGTTTTCCTCTTTTACAGGACAGAAGGGAAACTTATTGAGAAATTACACATTGTTTGTCCAGAGACAAAGGTATGCATTCAGGCTGTTCATGTGTTACTGTAACTTTGCAAATACATTTAACAAAAATTGTTTATATTTGTTTACAAACAAGACTTTCTAAAAAGTGAAGGAGCTTCGGCCATTTCCCAGTTATATCAAATGGAAGAGAGCTGCCCAAATACACATTTTCTAAAACAAATAATTAATCTACATTCACAGTTATTTGAAGGCATGCAATTTGTCGGGATTGTTTTGGTTTGTATGGTAGGGATCTCCTATCAGCTTTGAAACTGTTTGCAAGCAGTGAAGCCCCTTGATGTGACCAAACATCTAGATTTATTTGATTTATGAGTTTGTTAGATTTATAAGTAGTGATTTCAAGAGTTGTAGGATGTGACTTACTGACTTCTAAATGTAACATTCACGATCAAAAAGACATCTCTACCAATTTGTCTGGAATTTTTTCATTTAGAATTCCCCTGTCAGTGGTTGATTTTCTGGTGACTGCTGTACATTCTGACACCCCTACATTCTCGACACTCCTATGTTCCGACAAACCCCTTGTGATTTACATGCTAGGGTTAGTGTTAGGGTAGGAATAGGAAAATACACTAGGGGTGTTGGAACATAGGGGTGTCAGAACGTGTGTGTAACCAATTATCTTTCTCTGCACTTTTATTTCTTCAGTACATCAAGAGAAAAGGCAAAATGCGTATTAACTCCCCTATTTGGCAATATTGCCTTGACAACGACCTAACCCACTTCCCGTGGCCAATTACACCGGAGGTTAAAGGTTATGACATTGGTGTTTTGTCATCGTTTGGTCATCTGGTACCTGGAAACCTCATAGAAAGTTTTCCATAGTGAGTGAGTATGTCTCTCTTTGTAAAAATCAAAGGGAGCCAGTTTAACCAAATGTAAATTTGAAATAGACCTTTCTATTGTTGTTAAACAAACCCAGCTGGTTGGCATGGAGAGCCGAATGTAAGCAAAACACTCAATCATGTGTTTGTTTGTTTGTTTGTTTGTTTGTTTATTAGGGGCTCTGAGCAGTAGGGGCTGCTGGTTATACTGCTAGTGAGCCCAGTATTTTTTAATGTGTGTATTTCTCTCGTGTGCCTTGAGCAAAGGTCACTTGTGGTTGAGCATGCTGAGGTCTAGTGTACATAGACTTCTTCACAAATATTTTGTACATGTATGTTAGCTGTGCAATGAGGTGCATGCTGGTTTAGATTTGGTCGCTAACTAGACCAGCAGCGCGTGTGAACAGTATTTGCAAAGTAGCCCATGTACCTACTGTGTAGTTGTATAACTGTTTCCTATTTTCTTCCTTTTTGCAATGCCAGTGGAATTGCAAATGTCCACCCCAGTCTCTTGCCACGCTGGAGGGGTGCTTCTCCAATCACTCATGCCATACTAGAAGGGGATAAAAGAACAGGTGTCTCAATCATGGGTCTAAGGCCCAAGAGGTAATAAATCATTATAACAATTTAGGTTTCTAAGGAAAGGATATTAGGGTGAGGGTAAAATTAATGATTCACTTTGAAAGTCTGATGTACCGGATTTGGTTTTTCATTTCCTGTTAAATTCAATTTTTCATCGTTCAACCCAAAAGTATTTTTAAAATTTACCCCGTCTTTCACAAGGTTTGATGTTGGACCCATTCTTCTTCAAGAAAGTGTTGAGATTCCAGCGAGATGCACAGCAGAATCCTTACAAGAAATGTTGGCAATTCAAGGAGCAGATATGGTGAGAAATTAATCAACATTTGACATCTTGTTCAGGGAGGGGTGGATGGGCTGAAGGGAGGGGTGGGGGGGGTATGAAAGGGTTCATTGCTAACCAGCCTATTATCAGTTAAAAAACCCAATTAGGGTTGTGTTTACACCTTTACCCCTGAGCCTATTTGCATACTGGTGACCTCAATCCTCCAATATCCTCCTCTCCTATTTGGCTTGGGTAAGAATGCCTGACCCGGTGAAAAGCAATTGTTGTTGGGGCCTACAGCCCTCAGTCCTTCTGAATCCTTCATTTTGGCAAAGAGGATATAGAAGGATTTACACATTATTGACTGTTTTTTCTTTTAGATTGTTCGGGTTCTGAAGGACCTGCCGATATTCTATGCAAATGGGAAAGCTCAAACTGAAGAAGGGGTCACACTCTGTGAGTTACGTTACTTGAAATAACTGTTTAATTTGATTAACATTTATTATTGAAACACTAAGCACTTTATTTCGTTCCTTAAACCATCTCAGCTCCCTTGGGAGTATACAGCCTGCGCTGCCAAGTATGTAGTGCACTAAGCTAAATCAATCACAAGAACCATCTCTGCCCTCACAGGTACCCATTTACCCCTGGGTGAAGAAAAACAATTATTGTGAAGTGTCTTGCTCAAGGACACAAGTGTCATGACCGTGATTCAAACACACATCCTGATGACTTAGTCACTAGCTTTTGAGTCTGATGCACTTAACCACTTGTTTTAGTGTTTTTACTTATGCTATTTTTTGTTCTTGTGGTACATTGTTTGGCTTTAATATGACTTTTATGTTTTGCTTATGGATCAGCATTTTGTCATTTTTTCCAGGTGGAAAAATTGTACCTAAAATGGCCATTATTAGTTGGAGTAAGACATGTGATGAAATTGATCGACTGTACAGAGCAATTGGACAAGAGGCAAGTGCAACAACCTTTTCTTGAACTTACTCATCCATTTAGAAATTATTGCAGGTGGTTGAGAGAATGGCTTGGTTAATTATGTCATCAGACACAAAAATTGTGCTTACAGTTTCTACTTCGCTAAGAAAAATCTTGTCTTGAATAATGCATACTTCACAAGACATATGTGATCGCTTCATCAGATTTTCCTGTTCTGGGACTTTTCAATTTATGTGGCGAATCTATAAAACTGATGAATTTTCGGTTTATGTGGTGAATCTATAAAACTGATGAATTTGTTTTTTCAGGTCATAATTTTGCGAATTGTTTTTTCAGTTTCCACTGGAGACATCGTGGAATGGTAACCAGTTCAGATTGAATCATATGAATGACCCTAAGGTCACAGCCGGTTAGTGTCAAGTTCAAAGTTCACTCTAATTACTCAAGAATCTACGTGCACTTTTTCTTCATTGCTATTTGAAGAAGCAAAAAACAGTTTAAAAGAGAAGTTTCAAACACATTTAATGTCCAGAAGGAGCAGAGAAAAGGGTTATTGATGACTTGAATGCAGTTAACACAGGCTCAATTCCGACAATGTAGGCATGAACAACCTTGGAAAGGTTTTATGACATTTCTTCATAATCAAAGTACCTTTTACTTTGTAACATCTCAGTTGACTGAAAGAGTGGAACTGTTTTAGATTTCAAGACGAAAACAAATAAACACTCCTCACACGGCCATTGAGACTTGCCTTTTTTATAGATCGTAAGTTTTGGTCCTGAAACAGTCGGTCATTCAAAACATCTGGGCCCAATTTTATGACTCTGCTTACTGTGGAATTCTGCGCTTACAGCCAATCTTCTCTGCTTACAAGGGTAAGCGCCAAATTTCTGCGCTAGCTGCGCAAGTAAAGAATGTGTAGTAGCCTACCATACGCATACACACAAGCAAATATTCCTTACTGACCTGTGATGTAGGCTTACGCTAAGAGCAGATGTTTTGCTTTTATATGCGAAGCCATGACATTTGAGTGTTTAGAAGTTTTTGGATGTCGATACCATCTCAGTTTAGTAACAAAAATTCAATATTACTTTATACCTAGAAAGCTTTAAGGTAATAAACTTTTTAATTCAATTGTTATATCTTAAAACGTGGGTAACTTTTGTCAAATGTCTGCACATAACTTTAGTTTACTAACTATTAGTTATCACACAAGCAAGAGTGGAATACAGACAAATAGAACGCTTCTGCATCCCATATTCAAGGAGGCCTCAGGCTGAGCTGGATTTGGGGGCGTGATTCCATGAGCGTGTTGTGTGTGATAACAAATTTATCCTCAAGCAAACATGATTCAAGCCTAATATAGCAAGTTATAGAACAGGGTTTATGGGTTGTTTAAGACGGGCTTGTATCACACTCTTGGATCGACCAACCAGAATCGAGAATTCAAATTTGCTTGAAGAGATAGTTAACCAATGTCTTACCAGCTCTTTAAGATGAATGCAAATATGTAATTTTGACTTTCCACAGATTTGGAAATCAACAGTGAGGGCCCATTGCTCGGTGAATTGTTTTATCACAAACCAAGTCAACAGTTATGTGTCAAATGCAAGGTAAATTGTCATGTACCTTCTATCCTAAATCCTTCCCCTGGTTTTGACAGAGTGTGATAGATTCCAAACTTGATTGCAAAACTGGTTTGTGCCTAGTCTACTGGCACCCACCACTGCCGGCTCGCCACACATACAGTCCATGCACACAGCCTGCTACCAAACTATCACACAAACTTTGTCAGTTTGGGACTCTTAATATTTGGTTTGATAACCATTGCAGGTTATGTTTATAGCTCTTTGTGTTTGGTGGTTTTCAGCTGAGTACAAGGGTCATGTATGGGTGACCGGCCAGCCGGCCACAGCCTAGCTGTTTGTGTGTAGTGGTAGTACGGTGCATGCAAGGGCCTTGTATTGGTGACGAGCCAGCAGGCCACACCCTGGCTGTTTGTGTGCAGTGGTAGTACGGTGCGTGCAAGGGCCGTGTATGTTTGACCAGCCAGCCGGCAGGCCACACCCTGGCTGTTTGTGTGCAGTGGTAGTAGGCTTTGTGCAAGGGCCGTGTATGTTTGATGAGCCAGCCGGCCTTAGCCTTAGTAGGGATGCGGATGGATCAGGCAATTAGAATAGCAGAAGATAGCCTTAAAATCCAGGCAAAGTGTGAGGCCACTTGTACCAAGCTAATAACAGTCTAATTGTACTTTTCAATGTTGAGTTGTACCATTTGGCGATGCTAGATATCACAAGGCTTTCAGCAGAAATACAAAAAGGGTTTTGAGAAACAAGCCAACATTTTCAGTGAAAAGCGGAAATTTGGGAGTTAAGGACATTTTGCGTTGAATTATGGTACATTTTAGACAAAAAGTGTGACACAAGCAGGATTTGAACCAACAACCACAAGATTAACTTGCCGTCGCTTTACCAAACTGAGCTATCTAGCCTAGGATGGTGGTCTCCCTTTTCTGTCTATATCTTTGTTCGAGGGGGCCGGTCAGAAGCCATACAACCATTAACTGACACGCAGCCAGGGATCACACCCAACTTTACGATACAACCTGGGAAACAGCAGCCAGTGGATCTTCATTTAACAGGAAAATTTTTACTTTGGTTTGAACAAGAATTATCTCCGACACATGTACATAAACCCTATACACATAGATAAAGAAGTTTATATAATCTTAATCAATTTAACGTTGAGCAACATTTTCAAAGGTTTTAAAATGTTGATTCTTGCCAGGATGGTTGGGTGAGCTTTGGTGAAGTTACTTTTAGGAAGAAGATGACAGCCAAAGATTTCTACAATGGTTTCTTGTCGGGGAAAAATATAGGCAGGCAGTGTTTTGTATAAAGGGATGACGTAACATTCAAATTGTGTCTGATATTAATATTTGGAGATAATTGTATTTAGTTGTTCATTTATTTAATGTCGGAACAATTAGCCTGACTGTACATTAGTACTGTTTATAAATTTGGGGTACGAAGACAACCTAGAATGTCATTGGTGATAACGAATGGTCTGATGACAAATTCGTTTTAAAGTTCTTAATAAATATATTCTAAAATTGAAATGCGTAAGATTCAGCTCACCAGAACTTCTCCATCAAGATGCTATCATGTTTTTCATTAATACCAATATTTGACTAAATTTGAACTACCCTTTAGTTTCACTTAAATCTGCTGTGCAATAGTTTAAATGAAAGTTAACAAATAATCAACGAAGTTTAGACTTACCTCTTCCTGAAAAAAGCGTTGTTTTTTATTAATCATCATTTCAAACCTTAATTGGTTAGGAGTACATGATTTCAAAAGATGCAGTTGCTACATGGCAAGGTAATATTAAGTGATAATCTTGCTTTAATTGTCAATACGTTATACAATAAATCTACGCATCGTTGTATTAGTAGTTTGTTTCTTAGAGTCATGCTGGTTACAGAAGAGGGACCGCGTTGATATTCCAGACAATTTTGTCTAATGGTACGATAAAGTCATACCTGTGGCTAGGTTACCATGTCTACCTAAACTGTTACCACTGTTTAAGTCAGCAGCCAAAGCCGCACAAACAGATTATATATATTAAAAAAACTGTTTTGCCATTTCATATTAACAGGGTAGCCTTCTCTACGAATCTGATTTCCCTTAAGGGTCATGTATTCAAAGTTGAGAAAAAGATGCAAGACAATGGGGGACTAACCAGACGGTAGGTGCCACTTCAGACTTACCAGGTAAAATCCATTGTTCTTGATAATGTGCGTGTGCTCAGAACTATGTAAGCAATGGAAAATTACCTGGTAAGTCTGCTGCCACATAGCGTTCCAAAGTCTCCCATTGGCTTTGGCTATGGGTAGATGTCACTGTTTAAGCCAGTAGCCATAGCCACACAACATAGCTGTAATAACACTTAAATTGGATATGGACTGAAATTAATGTTTAGCTTGGCTTATAACAAATATATCTGTATTTGACATTTTCTCAACAGCTGTCCTATTCATGTGCAAACTAAACTTTCATTTATGGTATATGTAACAGTTTGATGACCGTTTGATTTCATTAAGTGTTAAGCGACACTTATTAAATTTACCTGCTAAGCAAAAATTACAGGGAACCAGTCTCGAATGATATTCATAACAATAATAATAATAGCTTGCATTTATATAGCGCTGTGTTGATTGGTTACCCTTTTTTTGTGTCTAGCCAAGCGGCAATCCTGTTGGGTACTAACTGGCATTTGGTGAAGCTATTGATAATGGTCGCTTGGTTATTTTTAAATATAATATTTTTTTTAAATAAGATGAAAGTGTTTCCGTTGAAGCTCTTTGTAGTGGCAAATTTTTATCAGATCTTACTCTGACCCTTCAATCACAACCATTGCTGCATCTATCAAATGGTTAATAACAGCATTGTATCTCATCCATGCAGTATATTTACAATAAAAGTTAACTCGGCAAAAAAAAACAACAACCAAATATATGAGGTTTTTATCTATGATGTATAAATACTTTAAGTTGGAATAACAAAATACAGGCTCATTTACAGGGGGTGATCAGACGGTTTGATTTGATTTACAATTACTGCTTATGCAAATATACGGTTATAAACTTGTTTTTATCTTCAAAATTGTGATAATTAATTGTTTAATTAGTGCGTTAGACTAATGTAGAATTAAAAACTAATTTACAGTTTCATGGTGCTGCAAAGTTTACTTTAGGCAGAGAATAAAAAACGCCCTGAAGTTGCGATGAAAAGCATTTGCGGTAGTTTTTTTGTTCAGAAAAAGAGGCACTCAAATCTACATTGACTTAAAAAATGAGCTGTGAGCTTTCAACCTGCATCCTCCAAATCTTTAGAAAATGATTTTTTATTTATTTATTTTTTTTGGTTACACTTATAGAAAAAATATAACTTTAATGTTTTCAGTGAGTAAATAGCAACGTCGCTGCAAAAGCTAGAGGAAGATCCCCATCATTTGGAAGCTTATTGTTCTCTTTTTAAATAAAAATCATCAAATTACAATATTTTTTAATTGTCAATGGTAGAATTATCCTCAACACCCTATATGGGATTGGTTCCTTGAAAATAAAGCATATTTTTTACTAAAGCATAATATTGTAGTAAGTGTGGCTGTATGACTATGAACTGAAGGAGAAGTCCTGAAACAACTACAACCCCTATATTCTATTTATAATAAAACTGGCACCACTGATAAGGTAGCCCACTACACTACGATTGTCATTGTGCCTTTTGGGAACCAGACTAAAACAAATGTAGTGCAAATGACCAGGCAGGACAGCGCACAAAACAAAAACCTTAGCCTCAGATGCACCGTGCAGACGTGCAACGTTTCGAATCATTAGATTATTTCTTTTTTTTTTAGTGTTGTAGAAAAACACTCTGTGTCGTTGTAAGTGCAAGGCAGTTTACTCTTTTTCCCCTTTCCTCAGTTTAATATTCTATCCACCATAACTCTCCCCTCCAAAAATTAGGAAACGCCTGTTTCATAATGGATTGGTACTATTAACAGCTGTCTTAAACCTCTAGGCTATTTTCCTACTACCTTCTGTGTTTTTTCTTTTATTTAAAAATACTCTGAATCCTTTTTTTAAATAATCTTTTTGTTACTTCATACTGATTAGCAGTCCCCAATCATTTCCACTAATCATAGTTTTAAATTATCTTGTTTTTTCAAAGAGATTTGAATAGATTAGAAGCAGCAAATCAAGGTGTAAATCATGTACAGTTGACTCTCATCACAACAAGATGGTTGAGGCTGGCTAAATTACCTCCTTATAACACAAACGTTGTTAGAAGCGGACAAAGAAACACTAAGCAGAAATGAGATTCTCTTCTCTTTATAAGCAGAACTTCTTCATAACTGCTCTTTTTAAAGAGGGTTGACTGTATATTTTATCTGGATAAATAGATAATACTGTAACAGTTGGAAGTTTGAAACCTTTAGGCCAATCCATTCAATTTATTCACTTTTGTCTGTGCAACGATTTCAATGAAAGAAAAATTGGCTATTCATCTATGTAACCCACACTTTCTTGAAAAAATCTTGCAAATACTCTACAGTCCGTTACCAACAAAAATATTGGATTCAATCCACCAACAAAAATACTCTATGTTTAAACTGTATATACACAACTACGGTTCTTGTAACGTCTGAGTAAACACAACTCTGCTCGATGATTAGTTAAAACACACAAAGAAACACTTATTAATCTATTTACACGTTGGCATCGAGTTCCTTCACCATTGACCATAAATGTATAGCACCACAGAAAAAGTTTGAAGATGCATCCTACGAACAGCTGACAAAGTGAACAGCTGACAAAGTGGACGTGATATTAAACCTCTTAGAAAACTGACACAATCCAGAAGAGGTTACATTCTCGTGTTGACCTTGTTTTTAAAAGATTTAGCTGCGCTTTGCATAAATAAAATACAAACTGTGCAGTGGAAAACGTCACCACATCTGCATCTTTTGATTGTACACCCCCACCTACCCCTCCATCCTCTTGACAGGTAGTGCAGAAACCAAGACTGATGCATGATGTGAACAAGTTCGAGTTGTAGGAAAACAAATTTTAAGAGATCCAGTTTAACAATAATATCATTACATACAAGTAGATCTTTGTGATTTGACTCTTCATGGTGAGATACAAAAACAACAAAGAGTCCTGCATATTTCCTTTAGTGATAAGTAAGAGAGTTAAAATAGCTGTTTTTAGCGTGAAGCTCTGGAGAGTGATTCCGAGGGTAACCATGTTTTTCCCTCTTCCCCAAATCCTTATGAGTTTAGTCAGAGTCCTCGGGGGGTCGGTTTGCATATTTGGCTTGTCGGATACGTCCCAGTTTCTTCCGAGCTTCTTCCAGTTCTTTCTCCTTCTTCAAGATGGCTGCTTGTGCTTCAATCTCAATGGCAATGTTGTCCACCATATTTTTGCTGAGGTTGGCACCTGCAGCTTCTTCTTCCTTGTCAGCTGCTTGCTGGGCTGCTGCCACCAAGCTGTCTGATGCACGCTTGACGGCGTTACCAGCAGCCTGTCAAATATTAAAAGACAACAGCATAAATATCTGATTGGTTCAAAGAAAAAAAGAGACTTTTAAGGACACTAGGTGGCAGTAGACCTATAGGCAAATCCTTTGTTCTCAGAAATGTGCAAATGCTCAGAACTACGAAACGATGAAAAGTACCTTGTATGTATGCTGCCACCTAGTGTTCATGACAGAATCAAATGAAAGCTGTGTTCACCTTTAACCTTTGTAAATGATGAGAATTATAAGTTAAGATTGAAAACACAATGAACATTAGCGGAAGGTATGTAAGAAAGAACTCATGCACCACCAACCTGAAGCCGTCTCATAGGCTCACTGAATATGCTAGCCTTCACTTTACAGGCTACCAACAACTGAGCAGTAGAGCTTGCAACTTGTTTAGCAGAAGAGATCAATCTCTCTTGAGAAGCATGTCCTTGGACGACGGCATTGGCTGCCTCACACAGACCCTGCGTTGCTGCTGCTACCTTACGAGCAGCAGAGATGAGTCCCATTGACCATTGACCGTCTTCGCTGTACGGAGTCGGATTGGCTACAACCTGTACGGACAACGGAGTTTCAAAGATTAAGGGGCTGTGAAGCTTGGCAGTTTATTTCCTTTTTAATGACGATGGACATGAAACTATACATACCACTTTTCCGAACCTCATCCATGCCATTTGTGAGCGCTGCTTCCAATCAAGAAGCAAAACAAAAAAAGCAAAACGGAACAAAACAAACAAAAGAAAATGCTCTCTTTAAGGTTGGGCTTTATACCATACATACAACAAACATAACAAATGTAAGCCTCCTCCAGTTCTCCTGTTTGCTTGAACAAAGTTTACAACCCTTAAAATTACTTTTGTCTTCCCTCCCGTGAACTGCTGTAAATTATATTCTGATCGCTGAACCAATCTCAGTTGGGGTATAACCAGTACCTCCTTGCAACCACCTACAAACAGCGCTCGTACAAACTATACAGGTTGAAGAATCTTACACCTGATTCAGACAGGTGCTACAGAGTCAAGCCGAACCAAATTATTGAATTGAGTACATGAAAAGTTTGAAGTCTGAAACAGTTAAGATTGACTGGACGAGCTGGAAGTAGAAAGATCTACTCTTAAGCATCTAGGTTTCAGATGTCGCTCTTGTCATAAGCTGAACCTAATGCAAATTATATGTTAATGTATGGTAATTAGAAAAAAGTTGCTTAATGCTTTTTATATAAGCATTCTTCTAGGTAACCTTTTGCATATGGCTTCCGAAATTGTTAACTACACGTGCTGTTTTTTTGGTTGGGTTTTATTTTTGAGTAAAAATTAAAATAAATACATGGCAAAACAGATGTCTGCTGTCGACCCTGTTGTTTACAAAATACAAAATATTGGATGGAATGCCCTATTACTGTGGTACTAAGCTTTAGAATAACAACATGTCCAGCAACCTATGAAAAGTGCTATTATTATTTGGCACGTTTGTTTGTACCATTCTCTCCAGCCATCTTGTATTAAGTTTGCCTGTCTGAAATGAAAATTGATTTGGGTCGGCCTGGAGTCAAAGCTAATCTATTTGGTTTGGTGCAATTCTGGAGCACCTTTCTGAACCGGGTGTTAAGTAACTCAAATGATTACACTTGTGTGACAAATCTAATTAACCCACAAAAAACACATTAATTCAGCACATAATTTCCACTAATTAACACTTTTTCTGAATTTATAGCGGTACTTTAACAAATCATAAATCATTTTTATAAAAAAATAAAGAGAAAAAGGGGAAAATTGGCCATTGATCCGAAAGTGCCATCATACCATTCCTTGATCCACCAACTCCCTCTGAGCGGCTGAGGCAGCCTTGACAAGGGCACTGGTGGCATTAGCGATGGCCTTAGCTGCTTCTAAGATCTGCTCCTCAAAGTTCAGACTTTCATCCGCTTGCTGCAGAAATGAAAAAACAATCAGAAAAAACACAAGTTACAGTCAACAACGATCCTTCCAAAAAGGGGAATAAAACTCAAACTGAGAAGGTACATACATAAAAGAAATACAATCTGAACAACTGTTACTAGGCCTTTCCTGATTACAAATCAACTATCATCAATTATATTATGACCTTTATTGATAAGCAAGAGACCAAATTCAACCAAAATATGGCTGTTGCTAAGGGTGTTGCCATGGGCAACCTACGCTTCAATGCTTGACAATCAAGCCACAGTCACATCCACTATGCCAGACACAGTAACTATGTTCATACAGCTGACAAACTAACTTAAAGCAAGTTCGGGTGGGCGACTAGAGTGACTAGACTTACCAGAAACCATAGAGCACAGGGAGATTGATTAGATCAACCATGCACTGGAGCATGGTCGAGCTAGTCAACTCGAGAGCTACGTCACACAGTCTAGTCACTCTAGTCGCCCACCCGAACTTGCCCTTATATGTTGCTTTAGCAAATACAGGTTACCCTCCTCAATGCCATCAGATGTATCTTAAAAGCAGGGTGTACTTTTGGTAATTGTCAAAGACCAGTATCCTCACTTAGTGTATCCCAACATATGCAGAAAATAACAAACCTGTGAAAATTTGGGCTCAACTGGTCATTGAAGTTGCAAGAAAATAAGGAAAGAGAAAACACCCTTGTTGCATAGAATTCAAATTTTCTCTAAAACTACATTACTTCAAAGGGGGTCAATTCTAACAATGTTTTAGAACATCAGCAGCTCTCCAGTCCTCTTTACCAAGAAATATTTTATGCTCATTAATTTTTAGAGTAATTACCAAAGGTATACCCTCCCTTCAGTTGTGGTAGGCCCACTTCTCTCTTAGCCCCCCCCCCTAAAAAAAAACCCAAAACAAAACAAAAACATAACAACAAAAAGCCATTGAGACATGAGTTTAGCTTAAGTGGGTTCTGGGTTGAATTTCAAAGCACTGCTTACTGCTGAATTCTGTGCTTTTATTTATGGTCATTAGAATCACACACTTTACAGGGCTCTGTAGGCGTAGAAATATGGGATAAAATGTAAGCAGCACCATGACTTTGGTCCTTGTCATATACAAACAAAATTAAACAAATCCATGGTAGTTCAAAATCAAAGAAACAAAAATGGTAACAAAATTTGAATTGCACTTAAACATACTTTTTTTTAAATGAAGCACATGTCACCATAATGCAGTTGTTTATTCCATAACATTACACTTCCAAGTCCAGTTTACACTTTTTAATAAACAGAACCCTTCCCCCAACTCTTAAAGGCTAATTCCCAGTTGTTATACAAGAAATATTTTGTCACCGTAATGCAAATTTTTGAGCAAACCATATTACTTTGAGGGGGAATCCTTTTCTCAAAATAGTTTATGCTATTAACAAATGCAGTGCTTCAAAATTAAGTTTATATAGTCATTAATTTTTTTATATAATTTTCTGCTGTATATAAATCAAGTATTTTTAATAACATTCTTTGTTTATTTTATAGCCAGTAGCACTGGAAACGAAGGCTCTCAGGCTTTTGCTGGCATGATTGTCCTTTGTCATTTTGATCATTTTCTCCGTTTTTTTGTATTTTTTTGTATTGTGAAGTATGCCGAACAGGTAATAATAATAATAATGTAATAATAATTTTTGAGTACTAACCAAAGTAGGACCCTATCTTTAACCATGCCAATGGATTTCAACTTCTGTGAATCCCTAACTATAAAGAAATGGAATCAGAGGTGGTCTGCTTGGCAATAAGTAAAGCTTAAGGAAAACCCCAGCAGCAAGGATTTATGTCGGAGACTGATTGGATGCAGATGAGTTACTGGTGTCTTCAATGAAGGGTTGAAGAAGCAAAGACTTTGCAAGATACCACAGGCTATGTCTGAATTAGGTTGAGCACTGTGTCTTCACTATCAACCCAAATACAAACATATCATGCAGAATGTCACAGAAATCAATGTTGTCTGTACGGGTCATCTTCCACATAGGCTCCATTTGACAACCATTCTCT
>CM021534.1:20034008-20046121 GCA_010994315.2 Pisaster ochraceus
AGTCAATATCTTTGCTTGTGGTTTATTACTTGATAAAAATGTAGAATCAAACAAGTGAGTCTTTAAAAGTCTCTTCAAAATCAGAACAGAATCAGCTTGGGGAATATGACCTGGTAAGTCATTCCATAATGAAGGTGCAATGAAGTTGAAGGGTCTTTGACCATAGAATTTTGGAAACAGTAGTTTGCGTCAGTAGGGATTGGCCAGCAGAACGAAGCAGAAGAACAGAAATAAAGTTATGCAGAAGATCAGATATGTAGTCTGGAGAGAGTCCATGAAGAGCTTTGAAAGTGAGGAGATTTAGCTTGTAAGCGATACACATTTTAATCGGGAGCCAGTGGAGTTCATGTAATTCAAACATACTGTGTAGCTCTGCATACCCAGTGTAAAATAAAGAGTGCTTTGATACGCCCATCTGGTGTGATAAAACACTCAATAAGAACAGTATTTTATTAATATATGAGTGGCTTTTTGCATTGAAACTTCCCATGTCCAGAAACCGTGCAAATCCTGCACATATTCCAACATTTCTGGCAACTCTGGGTTGCCATATGGCTTTTACATCTAAAGGAAACAACATCTGGCACTTTAACGAGTCCAACAATGTTCCAATACGCACTAGACTTGGTTTTTTTAGTTTTCAATTTTGATTTCTCTCGTGAGGGTCACACATCACAAGACTATCCTGTTTGTAAAAGTGACGTAAATCCACTATAAGCCACGCCCACTTCACACAAACTGGCTCCACAGGAGTCGCACTGAGCTCATTTTTTGCTGATGGTTTATGCAAGTAGATAAATACTTGGACTTTACACACGTTCTTCAAAGACTAAGGTCTTCGCTGTAATGAAACAATTGCTTTTGAATGATGAATTGGGTGATTTTGGGTAAAGCTACACAAAACTTAAAGAGTCGAAAGTTGTGAAACTTTGGGCATGCAGCAAATAGGCGTGCATGTGACACAACGACCTATCAACAGGATTGATGGCCTCTCAAGATGGGGGGGTACAGTAAAGGGGGAGGGGGAGAACATGAACGTACTAAGAGAAATGGCAAAGTAGATAGACTGAGGCAGAGTCACAATTCAAGCAATTCCTTTTCCTTGCCCAACAATCCAAACCCCTTAGCTAGTCAACAGGTCCATGATCATATCTCTATGGTACGACCCAGTACTGAGCACCTCGTGCTGAATACACCGTGACCCATAACCTCCATGAAGGTAACACCAGTGGCCTAATGATACTTCAGTCATGTCTCTATGTCTGGCAGGAAGGAGTGCTATTCACACTGCATGACTCTATCCATCACAGAACCAACTTCAGAAACTAAAGTTCATCAAATTAATTTCCAGGTCAATGAAAACAAAAGTAAAAGTTGTGTGGAAGATTATCAACTAGGAGGTTAGGCTTTCGAATCCAAGAGAAGTGTAGATGTCACGCTACTTACGTTTCACTCCCAATCAGACTGGCAACCAGTTGAGCATTGGACATGGTCACCCGTTTGCCGAAGCTAATAGCTTAGAAGTGAAATATGAGTAACATTTTGTCTTTAATTTGAAACAAATTAACCTCATAATTTATGTTTACCAACAATCCAGATGAATTATTTAAATAAAGTATTGACCATTTCTTAGCATTTTGGCTGGTAATGTTTCCCATTCAAACTTTAAAAGAATTAGTTGCTCTCAGTTGGCAAATAGAAGCATTAGTTGTTTTCGATTGGCAAACTTGCATGACTAGAAGACTTTGGAAATTTGCCCCATGATACATGTAGTTAGCCGAATACACTTGGCTAATCTAAAGGAAGCAGGCTTGGGTTTAACCACATTTCATTCTAACCCAAACAGGGTTTCCGGTGTGACTTGATGTAGTGTCATTACAATATTTATTACACTCAGGAAGAGGTTACCATAATTACTGTAGCTTGTCCATGATTGAGGTTTTTTACAACAGCGTCGTCCCCAAAAGTTTCTTCCCAATAGATTTTGTTCAAACATCAAAGCTAGCATATCCGACCATCCACCATTTAAAATGATCTAGATTGCACAATTTTCTTAAAAACATGGTTGAGAACCACAAAACATACAATGTGCTGTGGTCATCGTAAAGATGAGCCACTGTCATTTCCTTCAAAACATTGTTGAGAACCACAAAACATGACTGTCACTGTATACTGATCTCACTCGGAGACTTTAGAGTCCATAAAACAACCCAACACTTGAAGGTTGAAGCTTAATGATATAACTGTAACATTCAAAATGCAGACAGCCAGACAGACCCAGCTCACCCCAAAAAGGGCAAAACAGACAGACAGACATGACAATATTCTAAATTAAACACAAACATCCTGTAACAAAATTAGGTTTCTGCTGAAAAATGTTACAATAACTACAGAGTAGGCTTTCTTAGAACCAAGTAAATATAATATCTTTTGGGAGAAGTGTAGGTTCTGAGTAGAACTAGGGATGAGATAAAGTATTAGTCTTGATGCTTCAAACAGTGTGCTCTGCTCATCTTGGGGTTAGGGTTAGGGTTAGGTTTGGTTTTCTTCTCTGTTTTTGTTATAATTGTTTGTGTTTGCTTTTTTAATGACTGTGTAATTTTTTCCCTTTAAATTATATTCATTTTAGTTCCATTTTTATGATCAGTGCACACTGTTTGAAACAACAGTGTACTCTGCTTATATTTGAGATTGTTTCAGTGTGCTCTGCTCTGCTTCATTTATGAGTAACATTGCTCCACATTATCTTGCAAATATGTTTGAACTTCACCAATCCAACCGCCATGGTCTTCATTCTTCCCGCGATACAACTTGTCTCATGATTCCAAATGCCAGTCTGGATTACTCATGGCAAACATTTGTTTTGACATTCGGCTCCTGGAACAGTCTTCAATTAACATTCAGGACTCTTCTTCCTTTGTAACTTTTAAGAGTTTTTAACTGACATTCCTCTTAAAACAGTCTAGAGATGCAGTACTTGGAATAAAGCTGTTGGGATGGGTCTTTGTTCTACATCTCAGCAATGCAAGAGTAAGAAGCAGAAAGCCTGGTTTCACGCTCTAACACCTTGAAGGGAGAAACCAAGCTGGGTGCACTGGTGGCACATTTACCATGCAAGTATCTGAAGAAAGGACAGAAGCTGGCTACAGACTTACGGTGGGAAAGAGGTTTTAATGTTGATCCCAACCCTTCGTCAACAAGATTAACAATACACTTTTGCACTTTCTTCTCATAAAGACAAATAACAGGCAGAAGCAGATTAATCTTCAGACATATCTGTTTCCCAATGCCTCGTTTGTATTTTGATCATTTGGGAAGAAACACAATAAAAATGCCTTATTATTACTATCATTGTTATTATTAATTATTGAACCATAAATCACAATATTTAACTACATTTTGAGCCATTTTAAGCGTATTATAAGGCTACTACCGTTCACTGCTCCACTGATCTTTACACAAGACATGAAGATTCCTAGCATGTTTGTCAGTGACCTCAACATTGGAATAGTTTCATACTGTATCATGGCACTGTCATCAACTGTCATACATGTACCATAGCGAAAGGCCTTTCTCTATACATGTACCATACAGCTCTGAATCGATACCTCTTTAGTCTTTGGTCATTCTTTAAGTGTAGCTCTGGTTAAATATAACCAGGGTGTCATACAGGACTCGAATTTGACACTGGACCGCTGGCCCGAGGCCAGTGATTTTAACCTCAGGCCAGTAAACTCAAGACCTGACAAGTGACAAGTTCGGCTGTCTTGGGTTTTTCAATTGAATAATAGCCACTGTGTAATATCTTTAACAGAAAGAAATGATGTTCAAACGTTGACCTTGAGTCTGGTGTTCATACATACTGACTCATAAGACAAATGAGATAAATCTTCTCTTAGTGCTTGTTCAAATAAAAGAAAAATTTACATTTGTACACATGTAGGTAGCTCTTTCTTATTCAGAATCTGGTCTTGTGAAAAAAATTCTGTCCGGTAAACATTTTGAGCTACAAGCCCTGCAGTCTTGTGGAATTTTACCCTAAATTCAAGCCCACTCATACCGTACCAAGAAGACATGGGCTCAATTTCATATAACTGCTTAAGCACAAAAGGTAGCTTACAGAAAACAAATTTTGCTTCACTAGAATACCATTTTAAAAAGTAAGATATCACACATACTGTCCTTGACTGGTTTCCTATTTAGTTTTGCTCAGCAGAAAATTGTTTAAGCGAACAATTCTGCTTACATACCTCAATGAAAATGGGCCATTAACCCAATTTCATAGCCAGAAATGGTGCTCAGCCAATTTTTCTACTGAGCGAAAATTAGCTGTGAATCGATAACAAACAGTATACATAACATGGTATTTTAGCTGGTAACCTGTTTCTTCTAAGCAACATTATTCTGTGTTACATAGCTTTATGAAGCTGGGCCCTGCATAGAAAAGCTCAACATGGAATTCTGCACAGTGGAGCAAACGTGGTGCTATGAATAAAGGGCATTGTATTCAGGCAATGGGTTCAAATACATGCACAATTGTGTATCATTGGTGAATAATAGAATTCTCAATTGGAGTCAAATCAGCCCAAACTAGCAGTACAGACATTACAATGTCAGTCAAAGTTAAATGCATCAATTTACTGGAATGTGGGACTTTCTACATGGCTTATTAGGGGGAATTTCCAAGGATTGATAGGCCTACACACAGCTGGCTGGTTGGATAACTGTTTACCTGTTGAATTCAAATTGATTTATTTGAACTCTCATTGGGGTCAGCATATTGAATTATCCACACTGATCCAATAGAGATCATGTTAACAGAAGACAATGGTAATTCATACAGCCCATGAAGGCCATGGAGGCCGTGGCATCAATTGCCCTGGTCTTGGCCTTGGTGACAGCCCCTTATCAATACCTCCACAGGTCTTGGGAATTTTTAGCTAACAAGCTTTAGTTCTCAGGAAATGTCCTGCCTTGGTACGACTGACATTCCAGGCTTGAATGCTGTGTACTTTCTAACCCTGCAAAATGCAACGCAGTGCACCACTTTGTAAAATGCTGCTGTAATTTGTTGCACTTTTTGGCAGTCAACTCCAATCCCATTCCTCGATGCAATTTGTTGCATTTGGCCTCCAAGGGATTTACCTTACAAGTGTAGGTGTAAGACTTGTTGTGTTTGGCAGGGGAAAATTACATGTTTTGAGTTTGATTCTGTTGTATTTGGCTCCCATGTAAAGTGAAGTCACTGGCATATTGCCGCACTTAGCTGGGCAAGCACCCGATGGCTATCCTTAACACAAACCACATCACTGCACAATGCAACAAAATCACTTGTTGCATTTAGCAGAGTTTTCACTTCAACTGTGTTGCATTTTAATAGCAGGGTGCGTAGTATTTCTATCTGAATACTGTCAAGGAAATACCACAAATCAGTGAGGGCTTATTTTGAAATAAGCAAAAGTGGCAATCGGTAAGAACGTGCACAAGTATTTTGTCATGAAATCCCTGACAAAATATAAACCACTCGTTCTTTTAAGAATCACACACACCAGCGTAAACCTACATTTTATTAAAACATTTAGATCATTTTTTTTTTTTTTTCCCCCCACTAAAACAAGGCCATCAGAATTGATGATACATTTACAGCTTGGAGACTTTATTGCAAAATATAGAAAACCAACCACTCTTCAAAAAACAATGATGCTATGGTACATGTACATTCCCTTTAAATTTAATTATATTTTGTTATGCTTTCGGACTAAGAGTGAGAAGTTGATAAGATTCTGAACGATACGGCAAGACCAATCCTCCAACAAGCATCCACCAGCCCACTGGCTACCGTTAAACACACATCAAAAGCCAGCTCACCATCATGACGAGGTTTCAGTATTTACATTACGTCCTTCCAATTAAACATTACCCTGCAGAAACTTTCACCGTAAATTGAACATTGCTGTGTACAATGTTCCACGGTCACCTTGCAACCGATGAATTACATGCATCTGCCAGGGCTGCTGCTTCAGCGAACAGAATTGTATGAGCAGCAAGTCAGAGTGGATGCCTAAATAAATATCACTTGCTTACTCCGGTTAAACATGAGAATCAATCACTCACGCTTCACTTGAAAAATTACTTGAGACGCACATCGCCGGTGTAATTTGCCTCCAAATATTCAAGCCTGGATGGCTGTAAGAGTCTCAGTTCATTATCAGTCTTAAACTAAAAGCCGAAAAGACAGAATTTGTTTGTCAGCCATTTGCGCCAATATGGTTTACATTTTTCTTTTCCAGTTTAGAAAAGAACATTGGGTTTAAATCTTTATTTCAAAGAAAAACAATTAAGACAAGCCATTGACAGTAGAGCGTAACACTTTGCAGAGTTACAGTCTGCAGAGTGACAGTCTGTAGAGTTACAGTCTGCAGAGTTACTGTCTGTAGAGATAGTCTGTCGAGAGTTACAGACTTTCCGAGTTACGGAATTTGGCAACACATGAAAAGAAAATGAATTTAATAAAGAGCTGATTCACGATGCAGGAAACAGCATCTAATGTCTTTGGCTTCGTGACAAGTTTATCTCTGTCATTCTTACAATACTGTAACAAATTGTAATAATTTATTTGACTTTTTGTCAAAAGTTAGACAGATGAAAAGAGCTTTTCAGTGTGCCTAAAACCCACAGTTAAATGTAAATTCAAAGCTTTAATCAGCCAAAATCGCTAAGGAAAAAGACCTTACCAGCAATGTCTTCTTGGAGCCGTCAAGCATCTTCACCTTCAGTGGCCGAATCTTCTTGCGATACTCAAGCAGATCCTGTAATAACAAACATTTACTCTGTTTCAGAAAACCTACAAAAATCATGGTACACATAATGTAGTGCCTAGCACTCTTATCAAAGACACAAAATGCCACCATGTTTTTGAATAATCTTCGTTGTAACACATTCCGAATGCAAACTGCACCACTTCGAGGAGCTGCAAAATTACTATTTCATCAAATGTTTAATAAAACATAAGTCTCTTATCTAAAGCAACTCAGACAAACCTTTACCTTTAAATATAAGAAGGCACGTACTTAAAGCACGTACTTACACCTACAGGGGCACACTTCATGTAATTTAATTTAAACTTGGATTGAAACTTAGAAGGACCTGGGCCAAACTGACACAAAAACTTGATTCTGAAGACTGTAGCAATACGGTTTACATTATTTAAAGAGATGTATATAGTGCACTTTTGTGTCATAAACACTTGACCCGAAAGGAATAGTTTTTAATCTACAAGCTTACTTGGTCTAACATTCAGATTGAGAAACACTTCTATCTGAAATTGTTTAACTTTTATTGATGAAGTGTGTTTGAATTTTTAATAACAAACACATTTTTAAGTAACGTAACAAGACTGTAAAACCTATTTTCAATTAAAAATAAACAGATTAAAAAAATTCTTAAAATTGAAAGGATGAATGAATGCACTCTCTCCAAACCAATGACAATCTATTCGTTTAAGAAAATTGTCAACATTAAAGTCAATTATCATGTGTAATGAAGAAAAACTAAATGATCTGATGCTTTTACTTTTCCCTCTGCAATGACCCAGATTTATCCCACTTTCCCTCTTTAATGACCCAGTTTTGATTCCACTCTTCCCTCTATAATGATCCAGATTTATTCCACTTTCCCTCTATAATAACCCAGTTTTGATCCCACTTTTCCCTCTATAACGAACCAATTTTTTATCCCACTTTTCCCTCAATAATGACCCAGTTTTTTATCCCACTTTTCCCTCAATAATGACCCAGATTTGATTCCACATTTCCCTCTGTAATGATCCAGTTTTGATCCCACATTTCCCTCTGTAATGATCCAGTTTTGATCCCACATTTCCTTCTGTAATGACCCAGTTTTGATTCCACATTTCCTTCTGTAATGACCCAGTTTTGATTCCCATATTGGCAGACTGGGGGTAGACATGTGGAACAGATAGATCTCAATTCCTGTTTGATTACTGAAGGTTACCCCTGACTCCACATGAGTTTCCTTCTACATGTATAAAGCAAACTTTGCATTTTCACATTGTCATCCAATGTGAAGCAACATTTTGTCATGACCCTAACTCCCTTTGTGATTTACAAAGATCCATCGACTTCATAAACTCTTAAACTGGTTGTGATCGCTACCATTAATACATCAGAAAGATACATTTATGACAGTACATGTTTGAAATTTAGGCGAATCAAACTTCCTTTTACTGGTACCTAGTTCTGTGCTACTTCGCGGCATCAGTGACGACATGTAGTCAATATGCAAACAGGACTGGTCTTTCTTTTAAAATCTAAAATCACATTGACAGATTAAGTTTATTATAAGCCATTATGTTTCTCTTGCACTCAAACTAATAAAACAAAACCGAGGCTGGAAGGGGAAAAGTCTCTTGATAATATTGAGAAGAATAAAAAGATGGTACAGAGTGCAAATCCAAGGTTCCCCAAAATGTTCAAATACATGCAAGTATTGCATAAACAGCTGTGAGGTCAATCCATGCCCCCCTCCATGCCCCATGATTATTGCCTTCTGCCCTTAAAATGTCCCAGTAGAAATTTTGGCTGTCCTCATTCAAGTGCCCTTTACCAAAAGGAGACTACCTGGCCCTTTCAAGAATGAAGTACCAGACCTGTCAATCTCAAATTGATTCTTAATTCATGATTCAATTTACATACTTTCATCATCCTGATAAGACTCCGTCTGATTCCAAGTGCAATCAAAAAGGACATAAAAACACCTGTATATAATGTACAGGAGGAATGCAACCTGATAACAGCTTTTTATAGGTTGTCTTAATCAATGTGTCCATTATCAAAACGAAAAAGTATAGACATCTCAGACAACACCCTCCACTATTCCCTTTCAAACTAATGACACTAAGATAAAGCCTTTTTTTAAATACCAGATACCATCACACCCATATTCTGCCTTAGCTAGGGCAAGTTCTTTCTCCACTTCAACTACTCCTACCTACCCCTAGATTAGCACTAGTCATTTATTGTTCCTGCCTCACTCTATAATTCTGAGAAGCTTGTACTTGTTTTCATCTACAAATAATATATACTAAACAAACTAACAAAGTTACACATGATGGAAAACATCCCCAGGACAATGGACAATTTCTTAGAACTGCTAAACATGCAAAGTTGAAGTGATACATTTTGCTTAGCTTTTAATTTACTACTAATAATAACAAGTTTTTTCTTCAGGCTAACCATCTTGATTCGGGCATACCATTTTGATTCAGATTAACCATTTTGATTCAGGCTAACCACTTTTATTTGTCATGTTATTCAAAAGTGAGGGACTGCATTTTGTAAGATTTCGTTCCTGATAATCATCTTCATGAAATTTTGCCTATGACAGTAACGGACATCGCAGTATCAATGACTTCCAGGATGGATAACATTTTATGTTTTCATCCGGTTTCAAGAATCTGGCTGTGCCGGTAACCCCTTTCCTTTTTTTAAAGGTGAAATCCAGACATGAACCAAATATGTTAAGATCTGCAAAACAAAAGCCAGACTAATGGGATGCCAGTTGAAATGGCACAAGGCTGTGTCACACTGAGGGACAAACATGAGTTTACAAGAAAAACCGTACATGTAATAACAGTGACCCCTTTTCATTTTCCCGTCAAGCATCATGCCCAATCAACCTCTACCATGATTTGCAGAGTTATTTCAAACGCTTTCTTTATAAATATGCAGAGTCTATGAAAGAGGTATTATAAAACAAACATTGACTGCATGTTACTTGTGAAATTGACAAACTATCCTCTCCAGGAGTGTTTTATTAGAATGCTCAAGGGATCACCTTGAGACAATAGCTTTACTTTTCCACTCATTTCTTTTCCACTCATATTTGAATAAAGCCATGTCCCAGTTCAGCTGTTGCTAAGGGTTATGTTTCTAATGCAAGTTAACCTGGACATCAAGTAACCACGCGACAGCCACAGCCACAGCCATGCGACAGCCTATCAAGCAGCCACAGCCACAACCACGCAATGCCAATCAAGCAGCCACAGCCACGCGACAGCCAACCAAGCAGCCACAGCCACAACCACGCAATGCCAATCAAGCAGCCACAGCAGCAGCCATAGTCGCAGCCAATCAAGCAGCCATAGCCTCAGACACAGCCACTAGTTCAGATATGACCTAACATCATCTACTTATAAACATGCTCACACTATATATCACATATTCAGGGTTTTAATTTTTTTAGTGACTGGCCAGCAGGACCAGTTAGCTTGTCATTTTATTAGTCCACCAGACTTTTCACTTGTCCATAATTCAAATGAAACAGATGCTTTTCTACACTGAACTAGCCAGCTGGACTACTTGGGAGTGAATTTTGACTGGTCCTCAGCCGACCACTGTTTGGGGAAAACGCTGATATTCTTATCAGTGTCAGTTACATTCCCTTTGACTATCAGACCTGCCAACATTTTAGTTCTGGAAATAGAGACACCCTCGGTCGGGGGTGTCCACGGGGGCCGCCTAAGCACCTGGCGGGTTTCAGGTGCGGAGCCCCTGTTGGGTGTCTACGCCCCCAGAAGCTCACAGAACTACGCCATTACCAGGGCCATTCAAGGGCTCAAATTCACATAGTAGGAAATATGACTATACTCATTCACTAGAAGTCTTCAACATCGTGGGGGGAAAAATCAGAAAAATAAATTGGAATAAAACCATGTCATAATGGGAAGGGACCTCTGCCACCCTGAAACTGTTGATAGATGTTCTGAAAAACTAACGACATTCAATCGGAATAGAGACAGATATAACCAGTGTGATGAAAATTGCCAAGCAAGAGGAAAAAGAAACAAACGACCAACAAAGAACTGAAACTTGCATTTATACTATAAAATACCGCTTTTGTTCGTCCAGGGTATCCAACATAATATCATTTTTTTTAAAATAAAACCAACATATTGTGTAGTTTTTAAACAAGCTCAAGTTTCTGTAGAACTGTGCACCACCCACCAACCAGGCTTTGTCTATATCAAAGGCTTTATCATGGGAACTAGCAACGACCTACGCCATACATGGCTTTAGCGCACGCACCAGCGAGGACATGGCATAAAATATGGGGAATTTCTATTTGACAAGCATGTACTTATGTTATCGCGTAATGCACTATTAAAGGCCACGTCACACAGGGCAATTTTTTCAGGCAACTTGGAGGCATCCAACTGTACTGAACGCACAAGGAATTATTCAGCAGAACACGGGACATTCTTCTAGCTGTAACTCACTATCCCCAAGAAAATAAAGAGAAAACTGAAATGTGTATGAATTTCATTCTTGTAAATTGCCTTGTGTAATATGGCCTTAAGGTTTTGTCATTCAATGGTTCTAGCACATAATGTAGCATGCAAAGTAGGGAAAACTACAATCCCATTTGAACATTCGCAGTTCGTGCTACAAAAAGTAACAAGAAACGGACACCCACTTTTTAAAAATTATTTTATTTCTTTTTTAAATTTAAGCCATGAAAGTCAGGAAATCCGCATATCCGATTTTAGGGGGTTTTAAAAGCAAAACAACAGGACTGTCCGGGGTAAATCGGGACAGCAGGTCTGAATTATGTTAAGTTTGAACACATCTTACCCCTGCTCTAAGGAGATAGTGTTCCAGTGTCTTGCCTGACTCCAACCAGACGCCTTTCTTAGGATCCTCATCAGCAAGAAAGAGACCATATTCATTGGCTACAAATAAGACACGAAATACAATTACATGCATAATGATCAGGAAAGTCCAAGGAAGAATTATTGAAAAGCTTTCACGCTTCAACTTTAAATGTTTGTATCTAAGTAATAAACCGCAAGGGAATTGTGAACAAAGTTGAATGGTTTCTGACTTGCACCCCAAACAAAGATATTGACAAAATAAGGAGACTGCCATCATACGGCTACATAGCTCAGTTGGTAGAGCGCCTGGATGTTAACCTGGAGGATGCAGGTTCAAATCCTGTTCTAGTCAATGTTTGCCTGTTTTTCCCAGCTAAATATTATCAAAGAAAAGCTGACGACATGAAGTTTCTAAAAAGCTATCGTGCTCAGCTTTCAAACC
>CM021534.1:20047121-20069378 GCA_010994315.2 Pisaster ochraceus
ATGTCAACTTACGTTGCCCAGGTAATGCATTAGCCTCTGGATTCTTCTCTCGAATGCTTCGGCAAACGTCATAGACCAGCCCCGTTGGATCAAATTGCATGGTCTTAGTGCTGCTTGCAGCCACAATGTTGATTTTCAATGAAATCTTCAACGCCATTGTGGCTGGCTGGTGTTACCACAGTTATCTGGAAAAGAATGACGCAAAGTTACACAAAAAATTGTGAATTACAATGCAAATTGAAAAACAGCGATATCAAGTTTGGTTCTGTTACTTTATTTTGAGGAATATACCTGTCTGACGAGTTTGTATCTGTTGAGAAAACTGTGTTTAAATCTGATCATATCTCTCTCGTCAAGAATGAGAAAACAAAATCTTATCCTTTTATGCTGTTTCTCAAAACAAAACAAAACATAAATTTAAATGACATTTTCCAAAAATATGTGTATGATTATACACATGTGCACAGCCACAATCATGGCTACACATTTTTTTAGTGTCCATGTTATCAACAGCAATTTGAAAACCACCGATGTCACATTTATCTCACCAATTAAGAGTAAAAAGTACAGTTTGTCAAATACAAACTCTGCAAAGAATGACTAAATATTTGTTTTGCTGTTCATTTGGTGTCTTTGTAGTACATAAATGTAGCTGAACAATGTTGGAACTGGAGAGCTCGTTAGAATAGACTGAATGAAATCTTAAAAAAAAAACTAATGTAATGCCTCTTTAAATCTAGGTGTTGCATCTTTAAGAGCTTCCGGAACATTTACGAGATCAAATTAACTTTCTATATCCCTAGACAGAAACCAACCACTGGAAACTTTTTTCACTCCTAATGTGATTTTCCAAATACAATATATTGAGCCTGATGTGCTAAGAAAGCTGAGTCTGACACTACGTCCAAGGACAACTTCAGAACCACTTCAGGAAAACAGTGTTGGGCAAGCTTTTATAATTGTAAGCAGAAGGTTGACCAATCGGAAATGTAAAGAAAGTACAATTTCAGTTCATTGCGTTTTATTAAATTAATTTCAGATGAGGGCAAACGTGGCAGGGAATGGTACTGGAGCATCAGTGTGAAACAGTATTCAACATGTACTATTATTAAAGGATAATTGTAGTAGATGAATTACAGTCAACTCTCCGTTATAACATGATTGCTGGGACTGGCCAAATTACCTCTTGATAACTGGAACATTGTTGTATGAGGACAGCAAAACAAAGAAACACAAAATAGAAATGAAAATTGGGTATTCAGAATGTACTCTTTATAATCAGTACCTCTTTATAACAGTGCTCTTTATAACAAGGGTTGACTAAGTAAACATAATGCCAGTTTCTTGAGGTTAAATCAAACACAGGTCTGATAATTCTAGAGGCAATCGCCTCCATGGCCTAGGTCATTGCCTTGCTGCCACTTGAAATGTTCCAGAAGAAATTTACATTTCTCTCATAGAGGTGCTCTGTGCTAATAAGGAAAATTGTCTTGTTTTTACCAGGAATAAGTATCAGGCCTTCAAAGTACACAAGTTAACAAAATTGACAAGCATCAAGCTGCAAGACTGGAGTTTCATGAACAACACAAGGTTAATCAGAAATGAATATCAGTTTGAGAGGGAAAGACTTCCACACACAAAATGAGAGCATAGTTAAGTAGACAGATATAAAAGTAACATAGAATTGATGAAATATGTTGGGTTAATTAAATCAATAATAAACCAAATTATAATATGCCAAGGCTGGGAAAGAAATTAACATCTACTTGATCAACGATCCGGTTGTTACTTTCTTGAGAAAGGTTGCATAGAATGGTAAAAGACATAGCTAAGAAATTCCAAGAATGACCGTTGCCCTTGTGTCATCATTCCCAATCGTACAACGACAACGATGAATAATTCATCAAGAATCTCATCTCTAATAATTTACATCTGGAATAAATATTAAACTTCTGGATGCTTTCGTTCCAAGACCATGTTTTGCCATGTTGTCCAAGAACACATATTTGAGAACTAAGTCAACAAGATGGGAAAAGGAATGAATGATATTTATTTTAAGATCTTGCTCGGTGCTAAGTTAGCGCTGGTATGAAGCTAAATGCTGCTACTAGTCAAACTTCTGGTTCTTAGAAATTGTTGTGTCAGTGAAAAGCTCTGCCATCTTTAAAGAAATTTGTTCTTTTTCTTCTCCATCCCTTAACAAATGCATAGCACAAATACAACATCTTTTACCAAAAAGCAACCGACCATTTTGTTTGAAAATTTCACAAATAAATTTTAAGAGTCATTTTCTTTGAAACCTGATGGGTTTTCAGGAGGTAATCTTCCAAACAATCTCTTCAAAAACTTTGATTTTATTCCTTCCTTTGCATCAGTTGATTCAGATTAGATTTTAGACAGAATTTATGGCTCCCCAAATGTTTCATTTTGTCAAGTCACTTCCCAGGAAGCTGGGCAGCACCTCTACATTTCATTCTGGGTGACAGTTTGCTATAATTTAAATACATTTCAAATAATCCCTTACATGCACTGTGTACTATGTGCATTGCAGTACACTGAGTATATCTCATGGAAAACCAAGTACAAAATTGAATTTAAAAAATACATCCCCCGCCTATTAAAAAAAATAAATCCTAATTAAGTAACTCAATTGAGAGGGTCTACCAAGTAAATGTACTGGAATAAGTTTATTGCTGCTTGGGAGAGCTCAGCACACAGTGCGTGCAAGTAACAACTTCATTTGCATTTTGGAAATGCCAGCCGACTCCACTCTCTCCATTTAATATGATTGCTGGACTCTATTGAAGCATAAGCCCCTTCAGGAAAGGTGTCTCTTTCCATTAACATTTCCAAATGAGGAGCTATTATTGTTTTAAGAGGTCGGCCAAGATGCGGTTGTATGGTTAAGTGTAGTAACGTCGTCTCTAGGTTCCTGAGTGAGAGCCGAACAGACCCGGTGCTTGAGATGTAATGGTTACTAGGCAAGGATATTTCATATACTTAGTTTGCCCAGGGCCTCGTGTGGGACTACTTATTTCACTTTCCACAAGCAACAGCCAATGTCTTCCAATGTATTTATCTTCTAGGTTATCGATGGCCATGAACACCTGAAAATATTCATAATTTATACCTTTGTATGAGGTAACAACAGACTCAGTTCTCAGAAGTAAATTCCAGGAAATGACTTTCTGTTCCTATTTCCACCAAGGACATTCCTTTCCACTGGATGCGTCATACACTAGCTTCAACTACACACCAGCTGCAGATGATCAGATTTAAGTTTTAGATTTTTAAATGCCGATTTCCACTTACTAAGTGTCGATTGCTAGGTGAATTACAATGTAACAAACAGAGATTTAGGCAAATGATTGTAACAAATGGGGCATGAAATGGGACATGTAAGTTTGTGTCGTTGGACTCCATTAAAATCACTGTCAGGTATGAACCATCTTTCTGGAACCAAAAGCTAGATCCTATATTTCCCAAATAATGTATGAAGTTTTTATCTTACATTCTCTTTATAACAACCATCACACAATCCAGAAATATTCTACACACTATTTTTAACTTCTCAATTATTATAAATTTAGACTTATTTCAAAAAGTCAACTGTGAACACATAAAATCCCTGTTCAATAAAAGGTATTCAGAAATAAGAAATAAGTAAAACGTGTTTTAACAAGATGCTTGGTCCTACATTTATATTTACCTAAGAAGGCTGTTAATATATTTTCTTTTGTTAACATGCACATTTAAAATGCTCCGGAGCAATAGAGCATAATATAAGATGTAAAAACAGGCCATGTGGTCTAGACCCCATGCCATGACGGCCTCTACCAGACATCAGAAATTGTCCAAGTGATCCCTGGCTCCACACAGCTCAAAACAAGTCATCAGAGGTGGAGGAATACAGCACTGTTGCCATTAATGAAAGAATCAAATTGAAATTTGTACTAGATAATTGTTTATTCACTGGCAAGGACTGTGGGCATGGCAGCCATTGGCTTACTGAAGAAGCCACAGTCAAAGCCAGCAACTTGGCTCAAGGAAGTATACTCAACCTGGCAGCATGCCATTGTATGTTAAAAGAAAACGTAGTTTCTTGCACTTACTTTCCTTTTGGAGCTTGGCCACCCTATCAGATCTGGGCATCTTACATTACAACTTGACAGCCTGTACTTCATATTGTGATACCAAACTTTGTGATAACATTGTCAAATTACAAGCTGGTCAAGTGTTATCAAGGATTGATGTAAGTATATGAAGATGTCAGGTAGTGACCTCCTGATAACTTTGATACAAGCGTGACAGGTGTGAGGAATGAGGTAGGCTACAACTATGGCTACAGTTATCAACTTATCTTCTTTCAATGGAATATCTGTTTCATGAATGGTTCAAATTTGGGGTGCTGTGACTGGCTACATGATCAGCCAATCCTGGAAGCCATCACATATCCAGTAGACACAGCTACAAAAGTAATTCTAAAAGTCTAACAGTCTGAGTTATCACTTCCGGGGATTTCCACTGACTTTGTGCTGATTGGCCAACTAGCCGACCAATCCCATTGCATCATAATAACAATGAACAGACAACCCAGGATCTTGCAGTACTGCTGAAACAGTGATCAATAAAAGTGTATTAGACACTGACTGGTCAAACCAGTGATTCATTCAATCCTGATATCACAAGTCAGTCACAGATCTTTACACATTTCCACCATTGCCTCAGACTGGACACCATGAGTAAGCAGAATGCTAGGCCTGGAATGTCACCTCTGAATGGGCGTGGCTACTTGTACTTGCTCTGAGAAAATGACACGTCAATGTATATAAGAGTAAACTGTTATTTAAGGATGAGATTGGACCAATGTAAACATTCCTGAAAAACTGGCTTAATGACCACTGTCTAGTAAAAACTGCTGTGGGCTAGTGAACACCACTTCTCAACTTGCCCTGTGGGCTACGAAAAACTGTGCAACCAACTTGTTTAAAAAAAACATTTTTTCAATGTAAATGTGTTATTTACACCTGATTTATTTTTGAGTGCGTGCATATAACTTCATTTTACTATTAAATCGGTTGTGATTGCTACCATTAATACATCAGAAAGATACATTTATGATGACACATGTTTAAGATCTGGGCTACTACTGCAACGAGACAAGCAAAACAAACAGTTTACTAGCCCGGTGGGTTACTTTAACAAAGTTTAAGCACTAGGCCTGGCTTGTGGGTCTAGTTCCCCCTTATTCTACACCCAGCACTAAGATGCAGTACAATGCTTGACGATTACAGACTATTTCTATTATTTAAAAAGAAATGAAAAGTTTTAATCTGAAAGCCCACTGGTTATGACGTTTATACCAGTACAAATCCATCAATGAACTATATCAGTCTGAAATTGGTTGAAATCTCCACAAATCACAATTGATTTTTAAAAAGAGAGGCTCCCAGGTCAAGTTCAGGTTTATGATGCATCCATTTTTCAAAAGAGTCCTTAAAAAATGGAGAGAGAAAAAATTCGAGTCTCTAAACTCTTGTTAAAATGGTGTAAAATACCACTGTGCTTGATACCCTTCAAATGCAAAAAATAAATTACGATCGATGACGTTACATGTCAAAACTAATGTATGGTCTGTTCATTTTTATAAAAATCATTTTTATAGCTCCTGAATTTCGATGCTATTCAATCAAAACAGCAATGAATTTGACCTTTAGACTGGCGTAAAAATTCCTCTTTAAGCATATACAGATGCATTTGTTGTTGAAATCTGTTGACGTTGTGTATCAAATTTCGCTTTGAAAGAACATCAAATACAATGACATTTTACACCATTTTAAAGTGCCAGTGTTAGAGACATGTATTTTTCCCCACTTTTATGAGGACTTCATCTATTGGAAAATGAGTGCATCATGAAACTCAGTTTGACGTTGGAGCTCCTTTATATTAGCCACTGGTTGGTCATGGCCCTGGTGTGCTTTATAAAGAAATTAAGGTCTGTCTCCATTTTTTTTAAGGGCAAGGCAGGTTTCCTGTAGTAAAGGGCACCTTAATGAGAATTTAACTTTCTACTAGAACATTTCATGGGGCACCAAGGCAATTGCCTGGGGCATGGAGGCAATTGCCTCTGTTGTCTCCATAAAGCATCAGGCCTAGATATAACTATTGTTTTGTCCTTCCGATTCAATACTGCGCTGTATGTGCTCTGTAAAGGGTAAACGAAAACCCAACATTGCCCATCACAAAAGGGTTGCATCTGCATGTACAACTCTGGCTGGTAGATATTGGTAGTAATTACATTGTAACTCCACAGCCCCTCGTCACCAATGTTAAGGCAAGATGGATAATGCCACAATATAATTTATTATGTACTGTCAATCAGTAGTCAGGACTTCCACAACACACTTTCTAGCAAAATTTTATGGGGTTTTTTTTTCTTCTTTTTTTCGAAACTTCCATAATTTTAAGTCATATATTCATAACTAACTTCCAGTGCTTGAATTTCATTATCATTCTCATTATCAATTAATAGTTTCTTTACCAAAGAAATTAATTGATAATACAATATCACTTCATATATCTATAAGGAGAGACTTATTTCATCAAGAAACAGTGTTACACAACGTCACTTAAACTGTCAAGAGATATTTATGTGGGTGACTTCATCAGTACCTAAGAAACGTTTCTTGATTGGTTTTGACGGCTGTAAGTGTGAAATGTATCAGCTCTTAGTATTACCACTAGTGACTTTAATTAGTTGGCTGTAAGGATCTGCGGTATAAGCTCCCATGGGAAGTCCGTTCTATTCAGGTTGAGCATCAAACGTGTGTCAATTTTAATGATGTGCGAATCATGCATGCAGTACGTAGAATTAGTAAGTGCAATGGAAAGGATTTCTTTTAATATCTGCAGATTTTTGTTGATTATCAGACAGGATTATTATTAAATTTATAAGATGGCTCAGGTCTAGCTCTGGGATCCTGTAACTGTCTCTGAACAGTTCAAGGCAAAGATAAAGACATACTATCATCAGTGTTTTTCCCATTTTTATTATTTTTTTTAAAAAGCAAATACGACAAGGCTGCATCAATCGTAGCTCCTGACCTGTTGACCTAAGACGGGCCATGTATTAAAATTTGTCAAATGTTTTGATGATTTTTTTTTACAAGTACCCGATTGGGTACATTTAAAATGTAGAGAAATTGAAATGTAGACAAATATGACAAATGTTTAACACATGGTTTGCTGTAACCTTTCAGTCTACGACCATCCCGAGGATTGAGGGGCAAAGTGACTTAATGTATACAGACTGTGAACACTGCCAGACTGAAACCATGTGCTACACAATTGACAAATCCTTGAAGTAGATTGCTGGTTAAAAAATATGTTGGCCGTGTAATTACTGTAATAAAATCATGCTTCGTTACTGTAGCAGCATCTTTACAAATTATTTGTCTGTGAAACTAACAAATCGTTAAACTGTTCAAGTGATCAATATATTGTATACAATGTATTTTGCAATGCAGTTTATTTTCTAAATCATACAATGTATGTACTGCCAACTTAAGCAATATATCAACAATGTTCCATGTGCAAGTACAAAATCATGCCAATGCCAATCTTGTCAAATGTATATGCCAACCAATATTGTTATGGACAGACAAATGGTACTGATTTATTAAAACATTTTTTCTTGAATTGGTTAACCTAATTTGTACATTAATTTAAACATTTTTTCTGATTGCCACTCTCGAAACATTACCATATTTGTTACTTTTCCCATATCTACCTGGGATCATTTACTACATTGTGTACAACAGTCTGCACTGAAGGTCACACAGGGGTCAACTGCGGCCAGAAATTCCTCATAATCAAATTACAGGATTATAATTTATGAATGAAAAAACAAATAGGGACTGGTAGGGAATTACTAGAATGAGAGGCTACTGTTGGATAGTCCTACCCTACTGGCATCGTAAGAAGCTGTGATGAATCATGGTCCCTCCTGAGCAAAGACCACGCGTGGTAGGGACACACATATGGTCTATATTGTGGGATCTTTCTTCACTGCGTGAAGGTTTGCCTATGGGTTCTTGGCAAGTCTAAAAAGCTGCTTTTGACAAAAGATTCCTGAAAAAATGAATAACATGCCTCGGGAGGAAGCCCCTAAAGTTGACCTCCTGGGTGGGTTTTTTTTTGTGGAATTTTACAGACTCTAGTCTATGTAAATGTTCACTAGAATCTAATTCTTAAAATGAACATTTCTTTATTGTCTCCTCTTGGATGGTTTCTTTAGAACTCAAGGCTTTGCTGCTAGACCCTTGTTTACATTACTTGGTTCTATAACCACAATTACATAATAATTAGAACTTCATTGCAAAACTAGATACATTTTATGAGCCACACCTTCTCTTTGGTGCATCAATAATTTTTAGACAAAAGGGAATTGTAAAAAATAAATTTAAATTGTAATTGTAAAATAATAAATAGGGTTCCCCCCCCCCATACACAAGCTAGCTTATCGGGTCAATATGTGCAAATTGCTGGCCAATATGTTACGAATTGCTGGACAATATGTCTGCAAACTGCGGCCGATATGCACAAGAAGAAAAAATAAATATTTTTTATATTTTTTATATACACACAAAATTTCTTTCTTCTCCTTTTTATTTTACTTTTCATATTTTTGGGACTCAAAAACACATTCGTGGCTGTAACACTGCTGCACAAGAGCAAGTAGTGTGTAAAAACCACAATTAACTTACTATTTGTAAACAAACATTGATCGTTTACAAAGAGCCACTCTGCTATAAATAAACCCACTGATATGTTAAAACCTTCCCAAAAGCCTCAACTGTAAATAAAACCTCCCTTGAAATCCAGGGTTGACTTAAGTACACAAGATTTGGTATGAATTGGGTGGTGGGACCTTTGGAGTAGTTTGTGTAGAGTTTTGTAGCAGGTCTCTCATTGGATTATAGAGAATGGATACATCCGACTTCATCCATAGCTGTTTACTGTTAGCTGCCATATCAGCACTTGACATACAATTCAGTTTTGTTTCCCCAGTGTTAGCAATGCCTGCGTCATTTAAGTTCCTGCATAATTGTCAGGCCTGGAATTACACAGAGGCAAAAGGGCCATGGCCTCTGTTGCCCTAGTCTTGGCCTAGGTGCCCCTTCAAAAGTTTCCCATAGACTTTTCCTATTGAAGTGCCCTTTGCAAAATGAAAATAGCCTTGCCCTCTCAGAGATGAAATTCCAGGCCTGATTTGTGGAAAGTCAGGTTCATACATGTGTACTTCAAGTGAAGTGAACTAGACTGTGAAGCAAATCATGACGTCAAAAAGCGGATTCACATCATTTAATCCTGCAATATTTTGCCGACGTCAGATTCCCTCAGTATCTCGTTGGTAGCACCAATGAGCCTTCACCATGAAGGTGCAGTCAGTCTGGACTCTCTGTGAACAACTAGAGCAGTTTATTTTTTACTGAAATAGAAACTGGTCATCATTACAGTGATGTTTTACCCAGATGTAATGTTATTGTTGTGGCCACTTTAACTAACTTACCTTTATAGCAAATAATATCTGTAAAAGGCAATTTGACACTATGGTGCTCCCTCTGGTACAAAAATGAGCCTTGCATTCAATTCCATTGAGTAACTGAGCATACAAATCTACCGGTATTCCATACTGAAAGGTTCACCCAGGGTAAAGAAGAAATAAAGAAAGCACAACAAATCTTGCTTTAACTCAAAAACGTGTCACACAAAAACTAGGTTTAAAATTTGTTTTTGCTTGTAACTGGTTTCTTGTAAACTTTTGATTTAGAAAGTGTTTCAGACACTTCCTCACCTCATTAACTTTGCTCTAAATAAAATATTCACACACCAATTTCAAAGAAAGGTTTTATATATGAGGCTGCAGGCTTATTGACAAAAACAGTTTCCCTCAAACCACTAATATGCACATGTCCAACATACAGGTAGGTGATTGGCAATGCCCAGTATCCGCACTTTATGTGACCCAACAAATTAAAAACCTGTGAAAATTCAAGCTCAACCAGTCATCTGAGACACAAGAAAACAGAGAGAAAAATCAAACCGTAATGTATATTTTCACTGTTAAACCACATCAGGATGAAAGAAGTCGGGAGGAAGTGGCTATCAGGGAGGAAGTGGCTATCAGGAATCACCCTAAGATGCATCACCATGATCACTGAGCATACAATCAACATTTTCCGGGCCCTTAGGCAGGCCCTGGACCCAACAGCCCCCCCCCCACCAACCTTTAGTTGTCAAAGTTGAAGAATACTGCAATGGTGTGAACACACTTTAATATGATACAAATTGCCTAACACTGACTTTTGTCTGAGAGATGCAACATCAAGCATTCACCTATAACCAAACAAAATCATAATACCAGACATCATAATATATTAACTGGCTATTGCTAATAAATTGGCTCTATTTTGCTAAACATTAAACAGTTTTATAACTAGTGGCGTGTCGCGGCTGCATGGTTAAGAGCACTGGACTCATGCTCTGGTGTTTCTGATCACCAGGATGTGGGTTAAGTTAGAGTCCTGGTCGTGACACTTGTGTCCTTCAGCAAGATACTTTGCAATAATTATTGACCTTCTGTTGGGACATAAAGCCATAGGTCCCATGTACTAAGGTTGGTAGTGCACGTAAAAGAACCCAGAAAACATAACATGGAAGAGTAGGGGAATTACCCTGGTGTTTCTGACATAGCTAGCAGCCTTGTTTAAGGTTTCCTCAGGCTTGCAAGCTACAGTGATTAATGAGGCATCCTTGGTTTCATTACCAGAAATATATAATAATAATATAATAACACTTAGATCCTGAACTACAAACAGTTACTTCTCCAGTTATATTCAAATCTGCTGGTCTGTACAACAATACTATGTACATGTACATACCTCAGCTGTACACAGAAACACCAGCATGCATACCAGCAACCCATTATGATGGGTGAAAAGCCTATGTGCATTGTCCCTATCTAAAGCCAGCTTAGTAGCTCACTGTTTACTGACAAAGCAAACCATGCACTATTCACAATCACTACCATTCAACAACTAGCTAAAGGTTGTCTAATCACTTGACATGAAAAATCCAGTCCATAATGGGTTAAGTGTAGTAGAAACGAAAGCCAGAATGACTTTGGCTGTACTACAAACTCCAGGGTCCACAGTGATGTCAAAGTTCATGCACTTGGTTGCGCTTCTTTAGAACAAGGGAGATCCATCAGTGAATTCAGTGATCAATCACTTTTCAGGAACTGCTTCAAAAATATAAAGTTAAGGCATAGTCCCCAGATATGCTAAATAGTTTTTCTTTTATGTAGTGACTGGTGGTCACTTAAGGTTGAATTTGTATTGAACACTGAACATTCAAGTAGGCCAACTGAATTTAGGAACATGACAACTATTAAGCTTATTATAAGAAATCTTTCAACTCCATCCAAGCACATTTCCTTAAAACAATGAAGAGTGAAAGAGCAAAATAATCATTTACATCATTTTTTTTTTTTTCTTCACAAAAAATGCAACACATTGTGATGAAAATTTCACAGGTCTGGGTATTTCAATTATTTAAGCTTCCAAACACCAGAGATGTGCATGTATCATACCTTTTAAGTGCTTAAATTAAACTGTGTACCTTAGAATCAGTCACGTACACACACGTACACGCTCAGCTATTTTATGATATTGATCCTACAATACACAATAACCTTTCTAGTGAGGTCAAACTATACAGCAAAGATTGTATCTCCAACCCTAAACTAAGTATTCCCAAAGGCAAAATTGGACTACACTACATAGTACTGATACATGTACCTTGCAGTTTGTGTGGAAAGAAAAGGCACAGTTTCTGTCACACCATCATTACCCTACCTATCATGACTGAGAGTGGAAGTCACAACCAATAAACAGGATGTGTAGGACTAATATTAAGTTTTGCAACGTGAGGTGATGCTCATTAATATTAAAAACATTGATTCTCCATTCACAGAACTGGTGACCTTGAATAAGGTCACGCCTATCCCACAAAACATGACCTAAAGGCACTAGGCACAATAATGATGAGAGTGTTTGTACTGACAAAAATCAGTCTCGAATGCTATTCAACATGGAAGTAGAAATTATTTATATTTAAAAACAAAACATCTACCATTAAGTGATCAAAAAGAGCTTTATTAACTGTACCAGACCAAACACCAATGTTGTAGTTTATACCAGTCCCATCAAGCTTGTATAGAAATAGCGTCCACTCAAGAGTTTCCACAAAATAATTCTTCCTGGTAAAAAACAACAATACAAGATCATATCCTTAAAACAACAACACCTACAGACAGAATCTCAACCTGTAACATGTACATCCATGCACCGATACCATTTTAGTTCAGTACATATAAGGGCACCGAATCTTCAGCCCAAGAAGAAGCCTGTAACTCTACCATAGACTTGCCAGGAGTTTCTCTTGGACTAAATATTTTTAGTAGTCTCCAAAAACAACATCTGTGGCCTGTGTAAAACAGTTCTAAACTGTTTGTTAGAAAATTGTCAAGCTTAAATTTTGGTCAAGTCCCCAAAAGCAGTGTATATTGACCCAATGATGGGCTATAAATGCAACTCCTAATTTTTGAAATGGTACATTCCAAGGTTGCCATAAGTCTGATGGTCTAGAGAGAGATGGCTTAAGCCACAAGCTAGGGACAATCTCAACTTTCACTATCCTTGCTTTGGAATGCCAGGTATTTGGGACTGGAAATTTGCCTGATGATGAGTGCAGAGTTGAATGGATACTCCTTAATACTTGTTTATATTGTACACTATGAGTAGCACTGCAAGTGACTGGTGACTAGTCTACATTTTTTACTGTCTGCATCCATTGACCCTTCAACAACAAACATGTGATGTACATGTACAAGAGTGCGCTAAAATTTAGGTTTTATAGTCTGATGAAAAATCCTCATTTTAAGAATTCTTGGCATTTTTCTTTCTTGGAATCACTAATAATTGACATAATTTAAAAGTCACATGGTTCAAGAGTGTGTACTCAGCCTAATACTTAATTGTAATTTTGTATGTTTCATCTGTATTTAATCATTATTTACTATGAGATAATTTTATTTAATTAATGTCTGGTTGGTACATGATCGAGAGATCGAGATCCATTCAACAATACACAGTAATGCTAGGACATTTACTTGCAATGGTGCAACAAAATATAAACAACGGATTCCTGCCAAGTACCCATTATATGAAATAAAAAGCCAACGTTAACTCCTTGAATCCAAGACTACCATAACCTTATTCTAAGGGATAGTTGAATGGCCTTGCAATATCAGGATGTACATGAAGGCTCAGGAAGTCAAAGCAGTGGCAAGCAGGTTCATATTGCTTAACCATTGGAACCCTGCAGGGTGCAGTCCCCCCCCCCCACATACATAAAACATGATAAATGGACACATAAACAACTGGACTTCAACATAAAAGAAGTTTAACAAATAATGGCCTTAGCCAAGCCAAAGCAAGCTTGCCTTGGATTCGACTACAGTACCATAAATCTATTTTATGAACCAAGATTGTCACAATTATCTTAACTTCAAACTAATCTCAGAGAGTCAAATCAAAAAAAAGTTAGTGGCCTGACGTTTCGACCCTAGCAGAGTCTTTCTCAAAGGCTAAATGACCCAAATAAGTGAAATCCTAACATACAATGTACATTAAGTTCATTTGACACTAATTCATTCGACTGGTTGTAGACATTTCAAGGAAAAGAGGATTGAAACATTAGGCCTGCTGTGGTCTGTTCATTCCACTCTTTCTTATTCAACCAAAGTTCCTGGTGCTATTTGCTTTTCTAACAACAGTTTTTGAGGATTATTCAAAACAAAACAAAGTAATTTATGATGTATCATACATTGGTTGAGCACCTGACACTGTTATTGTTTATTAGTCTGTTTGGTGTTTTTTAAATATTTGTTTACATTAAATGCTTATGAAATCAAATATGGAACTTGTGGTTCAACATCCTGTGTTACTGGCTGGCTGTAGCTATTCTTTGATTGTAACCTTAATAAATTTACCTCTATTTTGATTTCATTGAGGAACAAGGAAATTACGGAAACTTGAATCGTGTTTATTTTACAGGATCTAATTTCCTTTTTACAACAGTAACAAGAACTAAAAACACATTTCTCGTCTTAAAGGGATTTCAGTGTTCTCCTTTAAAAAGCCGGGCCCAATTTCATAGAGCTGCAAAAGCATTAAACATTGCTTCAAAAAATTAATTCTGTTAAGCAAAAAGAGGCAGGGGATCAGTCACAAATTGTAATATGTGACATGATGTCTGTCAACTACTACATTGGCATTTTGGCTTGGTACAAGCATAACTTTTGTTGTGCTTAGCTACTTTTTTGTCCTTAAGCAGATCTATAAAATTGGGCCCAGGTTCACTGGCCAAATGTCAGTCAAAGCACCCGAGGAGTCAAGGACAAGTCAAGATTCTATCCAACTAGTCTGCTAGCTAGTTTATTGCTTACCATCGGAACATGTAAACCACTGATTCAAATTACAAGCCCAATACAAATAACACAAAGGCTAGTTGAAAGGGAATCTTAAAATATGGACCAGATAAAAAGCTGGCAGACTAGTAAAAAGAAAAGCTAACTTCTCCCACTGGCAAGTCATGTAAAAAGTTATGGGCAAACCCCGGAAACATATTAAAAATCACTTTTGTTGTGTTCCGAATCTGAAATAACGTATGCCTGTTTGCCCTTTTAAAGCTTGCAGTCGGCGTTGGTACATAATTATCAAAAAACCAGTATCCATACTTTGTGTGGCCCAATGAACACATGAAATAACAAACCATCAAAAGTCTGGCTACACCATGAATGACAGGCGTCAAGCCATCAAAACATGTTTGTACCATGGTACATCGTTGTGGTCACAATAAAGAATTACAAAAAACTACAACAAGTACATCTCGTGTACTCCGAGACTTTACATTCTATAAATTATCAATTGTGGATAAACAAGGCTTGAATTTCAACAAAGCTCCATTAGATATTAACAGGGCCTGGAGATCTTTCACTTGAGTTAGAAATATTTTTACAAGGCCCTACACAAAATGATAACCTCTTTTTAAATTTTGTCAATTTTGCTGAACTTTTAGAAGAAGGCCTGCACATGTAAACTTGTACATTTCATTTTTGAAATGTATAACTTATTTGTACAATAACAGCCAATGAGAAACAACTCTTTACCAATTAATGTGTTTTCAGGTCTGAGCTGAAAATGGCTGTACCTGCTTGATTTGTCTCCACACAAGTATGTCAGGAAAAGGGATTTAAAGAAGAAGATCTTGAAAAATTGTATGTAATTCACACTTGTCATTCCACATGAGAAACGTTACCAAACAGAATAACTTTTTAATAATAATAACAGAGCATTTATAACGCGCACAAGATCTGGGTGAAACCATTCAAAGGCGCAGATCAAAGAGAAGTCACTGTTGATAGAAAGCAAGATTGAAGAGGTGTGTCTTAAGATGTAGTTTGAAGGATGAAAGATAATTTTCGTCCCTCGACTCGTCCGGCAAGGAGTTCCAGAGACGCGGTGCAAAACTGGAGAAAGCCCGGTCTCCGTAGGTTACCAGACTTTTTGTGCGTTCATGATGAGTATTAAGTACTTTTTCATCACAAAGTATAATATATGGATACGGCAAAGTTTCTGCCAAATTAATGAAAAACTAGTAGTATGGTTAACTGGCTACATGACTCAATGAGTAACAACATGATCTTCACCAAAATGAAAACTTTGAAATTAAAAATTGTTACTCTTTTAAAAAGCACATTGTCATCTGCATTCAACCCGTAGCAGTAGTAGTGTCATGATTAGACTACAGTGTTCATATATCTTTTAAGTTTTAGAGCCTGGAGTATGGAGTAGTTGTGACAATCGTAACCCTCAATCTGATCCTCTGAAAGGTCCTCTCACAGACCAAAAAGCTCTAAACCCATCCCAGCTAGGCTATGTATGGGGTGTGTACTAAAAGAACTTTTAATAATAGGCCAAATTGACTCAGCATTCCTAACTCCATGCACAAAACAACAAGACAACAACTCTTCAGTTTCAACTATACATGTACTTTCCATTGTTTCAACATAAAACAGACTATCAGTATCACACAGTCTAGTTTTGTCCCAAATTAATTATCTATTGCCCGAATAAACAACAACCGACAAAACATGTTCCACAACTGTTGCTGAATGATTGCCATTTGACCTCATGTAAACATAAACTAAACGGTTTTAAACCACAACTATAGAAACATGACAGGCTTAAAGTAAGTTAATGAAAGTTGAAAAGGTTTTAACTTTGTTGAGTCTGGAATACCGGAACTTTGACGTGCAGTCGGTGCTAGATTGTACAACACTGTACATGCCATACCATTCATCGACACATGACAGACTCACTAAACTCTCAGCTCAGTCAGCTTCCGAGAAGTTTCCCCGAGTATGTCATCTGCCCCACCAACCAACCTAACCGTCCACATGACTAAACTCCTAAGAAACCCTCTAAATTATAAACAAAATGTCACAAATTTACAGCCATTTTAGTTTCTGGGGCAAAATAATCTAATGAATTCGGCTTACCGGAATACAAAATCGTACGGGAAAGTCCTCTCACTGGCCGCTTCGGCATTAGATTTGTGATGGGTGACTCCCTGATTAATATTCAAAATGGCGGACTTTAAATTTGACGTCATGATTCGACCATTTCTTCAAAAAGGGGTCGAGTCTTACAGGGAGGGGAAATGTTGTTTAATTACACCGCCCTCTTGCGATGACTTTTTACTCTATTTACAGTACGGGCCGTGTCCGAAACGGTGACTTCGGCTACAGCTAGTAGCTCTGAACAGTAAGCAGAGTGGGGCAATTGTCTTGCACATGACCTCAGATAGAAACTTTTCTCAGTACAACTTTCACTGGTGAAGTGAGCTTTTGAGGAAACAAATTGTTTTCAAAGTCAACCATGAAGTCAGGTTAGGGAAGGTTCAAAGAGAAAAGAAGAGTTCCAGAGAATGGGAAGATAGAAGCGAAGTGCACCAATTGAGTTTATCTGCATCATTTAAAAGAAGGGGGCCCTACTAAATACACACATTGGTTTTTTTAATTGTATAAATATAATTGCATTTAACATGTCCTTTAAGGACCTCTGTATTAAAGATTGTAACACATAAAACAAATGGAAAATGTTTATCAAGGCAATTTATTGTACTATTATTAAAATCTACTGAACAGATTTGATATAAAATATTTTACATATTTCTGTATGAAAAAAAATAACTAAAACACCGCTCTTTTAAAATAGATAGAACACATGTCTATCACATTATCTTGCAACAATTTGAAAATTTGTCCTATGTTTATAAGGTTCTATCACACACTTTCAATGACTTAAGATAACACACTGGCTTTTGAATGAATAATATCTTGGAAAGGTCTTCCAAGGAATTTTGATCACTGAAAAAGAACATACTTTACATGCTGCCATAAACTTCTGTGGATAAGATTTACGAATTAGTGTCTTAAAAAAAGAAAAGCTCTTCATTATTTGTTCCTTTACTAACAGAAAGACGGGTTCCATAATCAGTGCCATCTCTGCAACTCACTACCAAATATAAATGAACTTACAGTTTCTGAACATATAAAACCCGACTGTAAAACTTGTTTTCATGAGAACCCCATGTTGGCCCTCTGGTTTGTTTTGGTCCCCCCCCCACCCCCCTCAACACAATCCTGATTGAAATTTTAAAAACTTACTCATATTTGGAAAATATTTAAGGTTTCCGAGCAAACTAAGTTATGTCTTGCAATGAGGTAGATTGCAAAAAGGATGGGAATCAAATTACCATAGAATTTTTTTTTTTTACATTCATTGGAAAATCTAGCAGGACTAGCAACAACACAAATCCAACATTTGATGTCCATTTCTTCAAGTCTTCTGCCTAAATCAATAAAGTGGAGGTCACGCAAGGCTTATCAAGGATTGTAGACCTTTGAGATTTGACTACAGTGTATGTTCATTTGAGTTGTAATACCTCAATGCTTTATAAAGCACTCTTTACTAGTACAGTCAACTCTCGTTATAGCAAGATTGCTGGGACTGGCCAAATTACCTCTTAATAACAGGAATGTTGTTTTAAGAGGACATCAAAACAAAGGAACACAAAGCAGAAATGAGATTTGGGACTTCAGAATGTACTCTCTCTAAGCAGAACATGTTTAAAACAGTGCTCTTTATAACGAGGGTCAACTGTACTCAGTACTTCACTGTGGTGCACAAACTAATATTTTTGGAATTTCACCATTTTGTAAAATCAGTGTAAAAACTTGGTTTCTCTATTTTGTTAGGATGTCTTTTCTCGCACCATTTCATTTTGACGCCATCAGGTTTTTGTGTACACTAGTGTATAGGGCTTGAATTTTGGGTAAAATTCCACAAGATCGCAGGGCTTGTAGCTCAAAATGTTTACGAAACCAGAATTTATTTCACAAGACCAGAATCTTCATAAGAAAGAGCTTTCTACACAGTTTGTTTTTATTTGGACAAGCACTAAGAGAATATTTTTTCTCATTTGTCTTATGGGTTAGTATATTTTGATACTCAACAGAATTGTATAAATACCAGACTCAAAGTCAACATTTGAACATCATTTCTTTCTGTTTAAAAAGATATTACACAGTGGCTATTATTCAATTGAAAAACACAAGACCCCCGGACTTGTCAGGTCATGAGTTTACTGGCCTGAGGCTAAAATCACTTGCCTTGGGCCGGCCGGCGATCCAGTGTCAATTTTGAGCCCCGAGTGTACATCAGGAGCAGTTATGGCAAAATACAACAATTGTGCACCTTTCAATACCTGTATTGTGTAAAGGCTGTTTTCAGAGACACAACATTCTTGCACTGACACAAAGATTTCAGCTATGATTTTACTTTATTCTTGTAACAACTCGCTGTGCAAGTTCTATAAGTGCTTGCCTCTCTGGACTGGGATGTAGTTTACTGATCTGCTTCTGAGCTTCTAAGCTGTGCTGGTTAGCGATGTGTCTTGTCTGCTCAATGCCTTCAGTCTGAAGAAAAAAAACCAACAAATATCTCTCAACATTCAGTCATGTTTTTTTACTTCATGGCTTGGCAACAGATTAGAGCCTTCTCAGTGAGGCCACATTTCTACAGCAACGCAGGTCTGCCATGCTAGAGAACTATGGAGTGCCACCACACTTTGCTTTTCGTAGCACATATTCGTGCCGTTCTAGTAATGAGTGAGCGTGTCATGGGTGTGTAAGTACTCCAGCATGGCGAGCGATAAAATAGTGACATCGTCTGAGAAAGGTCTACAAACACCAAGAAGGTAACAGCTTCAATGAACTGTGGTTTTGTAACTTGGCAGCAATAGCAATATGAAATTGTTCGGTATAGGACTAGAACCTGTGCATTAACTCATAATAAATTATATATTCACCGGAAGTAAAGATGATGAAAATGCTGAGAAGGGAGCATGTTTGCCTTGACCCAGTTAACCCTGAAAACTTGTCAAAATAATATTTTAGCCTTTGAGAAAGACTATGCTGGGGTCGAAATGTCAGGCCATGAACTATTTTTTTTGTATTTACACCATAGATCCTTTTAGTTGGTGAGAAGTTTGCAAGAGCCAATATATTTTCTCAAAATAATATGAGTACCCAGACATGCAACTTTGAACGTGTAAAAAAAAAGGAAATGCCAAGCCCAAACTGTGTACAGTGTTCTTCAATTTCTAATGTTTATACTGCTTTGGTTGCAAAAGAGAGGAAATTGAGCTGATTGACTGAAAAGTCATATGTCCAAATAAAATAATCTTTAAAAATGCACCCAAACGCTCACCTTGGCAACAGCTTCCCTTGCTGTCTGCACATCACCAGGCTCGCTAAACCGTCTCATGATCATAGCATCCAACTCTGGGAACTGTATGACAGAAAATAAAAAACATGATAAAACAGTGCCTTTTGGAACAGTCAAGCTTCCCTTTTCTCAGTTTTAACTCATTATAATCAATTTATTCACCACCAACAAGAAATAGATCTTAAGTAAAGATGATGAAGAGGCTGTGAAGGCATCACGTATGCTTGAAAATAGTCTTAATTAGTACATTCATTCAAACACCAATTATTTGTACAATTTGTAATAACCCAAACATGAGAAGACACAAAGAACTGCTGTACTCCTCCTCCCCCAATCCCAACTCCCATCTTCTTTTCAAACCATCTTCACTCAACTCCTGCTCAGATGTAATTACAGGGGTCATTGCTAACATAAAGGTCTAAAACTTGCATCAAAATTTAGAAAGATATCATATGTAAAAATGATGACATTCTAACCTGTCAGTCACCCCATGAATTAAAGATTTAAAAGAGCTTTTAGGAACAGTATCCTCAGTGCCAGAGAAGTAGATCAAAGAGCAGGATTTCTTTATATGTGAAGAGAAAACGTCCACTTTTTGGTCACCAGGCAGGCATACAAAAAGTTTCAATTTTCTCATCCTTGTAATACCTTCTCAGCTGCAAACAGCACCGGTCCCGTTGCTAGGCCCAGCTTCAGGTCAGCAGACGTTGGTTTTCCCATAGTGGCATCACTAGAAACAAAGTCTAGTACATCATCAATCAGCTGAAATGCCATGCCTATATTACGGCCGTACTGGTAGGCTATCTGACACACCTCATCACTGCAGCCGCCCAGAATAGCTACCTGGTTAGACGGGGATAAACAAATAAGACCTGAGGGCTGAATATCAAAGAGCTACTTTAGCAGAAAACATTGATTCAAAAAAATGCATTAAAAAAAACCCCGTTATTTATAACAGGGAAAAGGGTCTTCCTCACAGAGAAATAACTTTTCAAAAAAATGAGCGCTCATCAAAGCAGAAGTTTATTTTACAAATCAACAGTGCAATATCTGTTTCTTACTGCTTGACAGCTGTAAGCCATGAGACTTGCTGTTTTCTTGAACGTCTTCTTGAGGTAGTGGGCAAATCGCTCATTTTCATCCTCCTTGGACCCAAGCTGCATAAATTCCCCTAATAACAACAAAGGAAAAATTAATATATCATCTGATATTTATCAGTAAAAAAAACCTACCCTGAATTCTAAAAGACATATTTTCATAAATATTATGATAAACTCACAAGCTATTTTTATTTTAAAGAAAACTGCTGAATGAATAAGCCACTTGAACAACGTCTGGTACAATGACTCATAGAGTATTCATTTGTGACCAATCAAGTCATGGTTACCTTATGACACTGCAAAGATGAGTATTACCATTTTGTCCCTCAGCATTCTCACAAAAACAATTTAAACTCAGTCTGGATCTATTAGGTTGTTTTTAAGGCCGTATCCAAAGTGCCGCCGATGGATATGGCTATGACAGTTGCTAAGGACGTCCTATACTTCAACGCATGATGACATGGAAATCTAGCCATAGCCATAGCTGTAGCCACCAAATCGGACACGGCTTTATTAGTTTGCAAACATACAGTAATTCAGTAACATTGTATTGTACACCAAGGGATACTGTCTTTTTCTCATTAAATACCCATATGGCACAGAAGCAACAATTAGACTCACCTCTAACAAGATCTTCTATGACTTGGGAAAGAATTAAAACAACTTCTTCATTTCCTATTCTTGCTAAAACCTGAGATGAAACTGATAGAACAAAGTCTCCAGCTAATATAGCCTGTAAGGAAAACAAGAAAAGAGTTGTGAATTAAACAACAATGATAATTGTTTTAAAACGTCATGGTGCAGTATCAAGAAAAACAAAGCCTGGGGTAAAATGCAACAATAACTGGTGAATCAAAATACCAGAAAATAAAGAATTATTAAATCTGGGAAATCAAACCGAAGTAAAGACAATCGTAGACCCTCCTTTTTCCAACTCTTTGTCCTGACCAATGTGTACCTCATTTGTTTACTTTGTGAAAACAACTGTGGACCTATTGTCCCCTTTTGTTACAAATCATTGGTTTGAATGTCACTGTAAGTACACACACACGCAGCTCTGCATTACATTCACTCTGTTTACATTTTTTTCTCCTGTAAAAAAAACATATTCCTAAACACTGGTGAAAACACGGTGTGGACATGTGCCAGTTCACATAGTGTTTCAAGTCCCTACATTG
>CM021534.1:20081395-20102379 GCA_010994315.2 Pisaster ochraceus
AACCATCTCAGGATAAGCATCTTTAAGACTAGCATCTCAGGATTAGCTTCTCAAGATAAGTATGCTTTAGGTTAGCATCTGATGATTTGCATCCCAGGATTAACATGTGAGGAAGTGTTTTTCTATAAAGCACTAAAATCGTACCATTAGGAACGAGTCAACAAAAGGTCAGCATAAAATTGGTCTAAATTGGACATTATAACACCACCTGGTGTCAATTTGTACTGGTTGGTTTTTACCTGGTGAGATCCAAGGCACGGTCTCTGTCCATCGTTTGGTAGCCATCTTATTTCACCAATTTGTTTCACTGTTTCTTCTAGTAATGATAGCGTTGCCTTACAAGTCAGATCAGCAGATAGGTTTGTTACTTCAAGCATTTCAGGAGCAGCTGTAGAGTGATTTATAAACTAGGGTTAGACTTTGGGATTAAAGGACTTTAAGATTATTTGTTGTTCTTTATCAGCGGAAAATACAGTACCAACAAATGTACAGCATTGGTTTTAAGAAGAGTGACTTCATTACCATCCTCTAAACTTTAAGAAACACACCGTACAACCAAATTGTTAAAATACCATCAAATTAAAAGGTGAGCATTTTTTAGTGGAAACAACAAATTGGATTGTTTCAGGAATTTTGTGCAAGTTTATATCAGGCTTTTTACGATTGCAGCAGTTGGTGACTTTGAGACTTCAAATGCTTTTTCAGGCAGAAATAGTTCTCTGAATATGAACTTTAGAGTCTGTGAGCTTTCAGGTTATTATACAATCGTGTACTTTGTCTGTTAACAGCTTCATGAAATGGGCTTGGCCCTGGATGTACCTGGTGTTTCTATAGTTTCCTGGGGGCATACTGCCTCAGAATGTTGAATCTTACGTTGTCGCCGTGGCGCCCTCTGTGGTCGAACTTTGAATTGACCAGACCTAGTACTTCCTGTGATATCAAAATAAAGCCAATTTATTTGTGTGCGCTGAAGATAAAACAACCAGTGATTATGTTCTGCAACAATGCTAGAGCAAAATGTTTGTTTTAAATATTTGTTTGATATAACTCAAACATAGATCATTGTCATTTGACAATTTTTTTCACAATGCACACAAATTAGACAAGGAAACTCGTCCAAAACAGTTTTAAAAAATAAATAAATTTAAAAAAATGTAAAAATAAGAACCATTGATTGCCTCTATTGGACAAACGTGCAGGAATCAATTATTTTGAAAATGATACTGCAAAGTGTCCTATAATCATCCATATAGGACTCCTATATTAAATTTTGGAGCATCGCGGCAGTTTAGTATATACATGGCAAAATAAAGGATGACACATGACGCGTATTCCACCAATCAAATGACAAGGATCTGTATGTGTGGTATATAATAAATATTAAAGACTCTACACAAATACACCTTAACTTTCGCTTTTTCCTTTTTTCGAAGGGGGAGGGGTTCTTGGAGATTTTCTTCCCTCAAATTCAAAGCTCAGTTTAAGCCTTACAAAATTGTCTCTCTCTTATTTTTCAGGGGAAGGGATGGGGTACTTAGAAATTTGAATTACCTCGTTCCTGCGGACTCATCCTCATGTAGGAAGGCCCAGGGCTCTGTGAAGGTGAGGCACCAGGACTCTGCATGGAACCTTCTGCACCGTACATGTCCCAACCTTTCATTGCACGATCCCCCACACCAAAGCCACGCCTTGGGTGGTGTTGATATTGCAACATAGTCTGTGGGGGAATGGGATGCATCTGCCCCGGTAACGTTCCCGGCACTGACTGCACGTAAGGACTAGGCGTGACAATCTGCGGTTGTTGTTGTTGTTGTTGTTGTTGTTGTTGGCCAGGGGGACGTTGCCCGACCATATTAGGAGGGTAACTCATCAGCTGCTGTTGGTTTACCATGAGGGGGTTAGGGGCATTTGGGGACGTTGGCCGCTGCATTTCTTGCTGGCCACTTTGAAGAGCGGGATGGGTGGGCAACGGCGCCGGCTGGTAAAAGATCGGCACAGATTGACTGAAGGGTGGTGGCAGTGGTTGCTGTTGTTGTGGCTGTTGTTGCTCTATAGGAGGTTGATACATAATATGGGGTTGACCTTGTTGTTGTTGTTGTTGCTGCTGCTGCTGCTGCTGCTGTTGTTGTGATGGGACCACACCCTGATAGCTTTGAGAGTAAGACACCTGTTGTATAGGTGGTGCCATGGGCTGTTGAGGACTGACCAACCCACCACCCTGTGTTTGATACAACACAGGTCCCCCTGCGGGTGGGTTACCAGGAGACACTAGCCCTAGCTGGTGAGGACTACCTGAGGCAATTGGTTGGGGTTGAGGTTGAGGTTGTTGGAGGCCCTGTATTGAATGCTGTTGGGGCAGGAGTTGGGATGGAGGTGAATGACGATACATCTGTGTTGGTGGAACATTCACTTGCTGAGACTGTGGAACCTGCACCACCTGGGAAGGAACACACAATTAGTCATGAATGTAATCTTGATTCTCAATAACTACTTTGATGTTAACGGTCTTATAAAAAGTTGGATTTTCACTCAGTAAATAAAGGGGAGCAAGGATAAACATGTCTGTTTTAAAGGTTAAATTCCACTTTTCAAACTGTTAACGTTTGTTTTGGGTTTCTAACTGCTGTTATGCTAGCTGATGGTGTTGAGTTTGCCTCCTCCCCTCCCCTCCCTCTTTCCCCTTCCCCCTTCCCATAATGCCATCCCCTCTCCTTCAACTGTAGGAGTGCTGGTCCCCTGTTCCATTGTCATTTACTGGTGATTTGTTGCAACTTTTTAATATTTTTATATATTGTATGTAGTTGTATGTAATTGTAAATATACTATTCAAAAAAATATATTTGTAACCTATTACATTTCTTATTGTAGTGTTGTGCCAGTGAATAAGTGTACTAAAACAATTCAAAATAGATACCACACAATGACAAGGACAAACCTGAGCATGCTGCTGGGAGGGGGGTTGTCCCATCTGCTGGTGCTGTTGAGAAGATCCCTGAACACCAGGTGAGCCTATCCCTACATGGCTTACGGGACGAATGTAACCACCTGACATGTACTGTTGTGCTGCAGATGCTGCCTGCTGTTGCTGCTGCTGTTGTTGTTGTTGTTGCTGCTGCTGCTGATGTTGTTGCTGTTGTTGGAATACTTGCTGTTGTAACTGCTGCTGCTGCTGCTGATGTTGTTGTTGTTGTTGTTGTTGCTGTTGTTGTTGTTGTTGTTGTTGTTGCAACTGTGCTAAATTACCTTCACCACCAGAGAGCTGTCTGCAGAATTGAAGCTGCTGCAGTTGTGAGCTCAATTCTGGATATTCCTTCAGACACACAAAAATAAAAAATAAAGGAGAATAAACACAATGAGTGTCACAAAGCTGACATTTTATTCACCATGCTGACGACAGATAACTACCAAACATCAATGTAGACAAAGAAATTTCACACACAGAGTAGCGACTCCCAAGGACATTTCAAGGGCGTAGCATTTATTGATTCATACCATACAAAAGCCTCATAAGGACTGAGGACAAGTTAAATAAAGGAGTTGTAAGTTAACTTTCAGAGTCTCTTGATTTAAGCATGATAGCTTGCAAGATCATCACAAAGCTGAAAGAAGAGGTCGTGATCTCACAAGCTACGTCATGCTTAAATCAACAAACTTACAATTCCTTTATCAATATGAAAGAGTCCAATATCAGTCTCCAAGCTGCTAAGTTAAGTGATGTTTGAAGCTTTGTAATGTGTGGATAAAACAAACCACGTCCGAGCAAAGAGAAGTCCTCACTTTATGGGGTCAACAAACATGTTTATGTGTGGGTGGGTAGGTACTCACATTTAAACCAGGGACTTATAACAAGAGGACAATAGGGTCCCCAGTTGGGTGAAGGTCCCCAGTTGGAAAGTGCGTACAAAACCAATGGGAGCTGTTGCCAAAATGTTAAAGTTCAATTCAATTCAATTCAAAACAACATTTATTCCCTTTCTTTCTATTTCCATATGGACATCAAATTAGATAAAGGACTAGAAAATGAACTGAGTAGAACTCTTCAATTATAATCAAAAACAGAATAAGAGAAATGGGAAAAAGTATGGGGCTGTTCACAGCAAGCCTAGTCTTGTAGAGAACAGCCTAAGGAGACAACAAACAAAAGTAAACAAACAAACGGACAGGGTGAAAAACAGGACAAAAAACAGACAAGAGATGGAACAATCAAGACAGAGAGAAATCGATAATGACAAAATATTTGAATAATATTCAATGTCAAATGTCAAATAGGAAAATGAAACAAATAATTGAAGAGAGATGAATGTTGTCAGGGAGAGAATGCTATGTTACATACTGGAAAGGAACGCCCTTTGTGGGCGGAATCGAAAAGTACAAACACAAGAGGGACAATAGGAGGTCCCTGGTTGCAGGTCAAGTCTGGAATTACAAGAAGGCCACAAAGACCATGTCCTCCGTTGCCCTGTTCTTGGCCTTGGTGCCCCTTCAGAAGTTACCAATAGACTTTAAGATTTTTCAATAAGAGTGCCCTCTGCAAAATGAAAATGGCCTTGCCCTCTCAAAGATGAAATTCCAGGCCTGCCAGTGTTCACCATTTGTACCCAAGTTTGTTTGTTGGGGTGTTTGTTTGTTTGTTTGGTTGATTGGCAAGTTGTAAACAATATGCTGGTTATGACTCCCTCCCCCCATGGGTGAGGAGTGATAATTAAGAATCCTCCTAGATGATAAGGGAATATTACGACCACTAGAACGCTTACAGACAAGACGTCACCACAACTAGCTTGCATACCCCTGAATGTTGATGGTGCACCATCCCATGCTGCTGTTGCTGTTGCTGCTGCAGTTGTTGCTGTTGCATTCCACACGGCTGCGGTACAGCACCGGGAGATCCAACATGGCCTCCCCCAGCCTGATACTGGCCTGTCATTGGTTGGTGAGGATGTTGGGGCGATACTATTGGCTGTGGCTGTGGCTGTTGCTGTTGCTGTTGTTGCTGCATGGCATGCTGTTGTGATATCATCTGCTGCTGCGTTGGGAAGGCATGGCCTGGTTGACTTGGTATGCTAGTGATTGGATGTTGTTGTTGTTGTTGTTGTTGTGGCTGTTGTGGCTGTTGCTGCTGGCTGGGCATGACTTGTTGGTTCACATTCTGTGGTTGGTATACCATTGGTGTGCCATCTTGATTTAGAAAAGGAGTGCCTAGTGGAGAAATATCAAGCAAAAAACATAAACATCTCAGAAAAATCAACATAAAGATACAGTTCAATCACTTTTTTTCTCTCTTTTTTCCCCCAGCAAACCACAAGCTACTTCAATCTTCCAACACTTGTATAGGCTGCAAGAACTGGAAATTTAAGGCCCAAATAGTGTTACTTTTTTTCTTTTTGGGGGAGGGGGTGGACCTACAAGAAAAGGAAGAAAAAAAAAACGAGTATCAAAATTGTATATTAGACTGCTTAAAAGTTCAAGAATTTCAAGGGGCCTCAAAATAATCATTTCAAAGGGCCTGATGGTTTGAGGGCATTTGTAAAGTTTTGCCCCAACACCCCCTAATAAAGAAAACCTGAATTGAGTATGGCTAATCCTTGTTTTACTCACCTGTCTGGGGGTTGATTAATACACTGCCAGGGGGAACTGACTCTATATTGGGTGCAGCAAACAACACTGGCTGGCTGATGCTCCCTGGCTGAGGTGTCCCCTGTGGTGACCCAGACTGCACTAGGAGTGGCACCCCCTGGCTGCTTGGCATATTGCCTGCCCATGTGACCTGTGTACCCTGGTAGGGTTGGGTGTACGAGACTGAGGGTGCGGGGTAAGAGTGCTGGACCTGACTTATAGTACCCAGAGATGGGTGGTACTGGAAAGTTGGGGATGGACGGACGTTGGGACTGGCAGCTCCTCGCTCAGCAGAATCTGTAGGTGAAAATGGGTTTTGTTTTCTAAAGGTCTTCAAGTCATAATCAGTTACAAGATTAAGGATCGCTCTTAAAAAAATAAAGAAATTTACACAACAATTAAAAACCATCAAAAATCATTGTAGCAGAAAATCGTGGCCCACTTTCATAGAGTGCTTATTAACTGAGATTTGTTTAAAGTTTCCCAACTAAGGTCACACCATTCTAGGAATCCATTGCTGATTTGACTCTAATAAAGCAAAGGCTCTCGGAATGATCCACTATGTAGCAGTAAGTATTTCGAGATCAGGGAGTTAGTGTTGAACTTACGGCATTAGCACTTTCTGACATCCCTAGAAAGGGGACAACAAGCAGTCAAAAGACTTTTAGTTTCGCCATTTCTCTTTCAGAAATATCGGGAAAATGTAACCTTGTTGTCTCCGAAGAATTCACTCGAAATTCCCAGCATACTGACGACCTACTTTTTGAGGTCCTTCTTCAATCATCCCTTGAAGGATTATGCAAAATTTCCTGTGGCTTACATTTTGTTAAAGATCTGGGTTAACAGGGTCTTGTGTCACCCAGTTTGGCATTTGTACCCAGTTGCCAGGGGTAGAATGACACAAAGGATCAACGCTATTAACCCGATTGAACACAAAGCTTTTAAACCTTTACCTGACTGTTCATTTGAGTTGGTCTGGATTGATGTCGCCCACTTGGGATTTATACCCGGATGCTACCCTCCTACCCTAACTGAATATTAAGCTTTTAAAACTTCCACTTGCTTCTTCGTTTATGAATAATTTGGGTTAGTTTAACTTGGGGTTGTCCACTTGGGATTTATACCCAGGTGCAATGGGTGGTATGTTTTACAGATCTATTATATTCAGTAGATAGAAGACAAAGCTTTTAAACCTCTCCCTGGACTTAACTTTGTGAGTAATTTGGGTAACTCTAGATTGATGTTACCCACTTCGGATTTATACCCAGTTCAGTAGGGGGAAATGTACCAAGGGATCCATGCTATTATTCTGAACATAGACAACACTTTTAGGACCTCTCTAGGCGTTTTTACATTTGCAGGTGATTTTGGGATAATTTGGATTGATGTCACCCACTTGGGATTTGCACCCAGCTGTAATGAGTTCATGCTATTAACCATACTGAAAATGAGGTTAGCCTAATTATACCCATTTGGGATTTGTACCCAAGGCTAAACCAGGGGAAAGAGTGTGGTGGATTGGGGAGTACAATCTGAAATTTGACAGGTCATGCCTTACCTCCCCTAGGTAGCTTGCACAGGCTTCCACGACTCCCAAGGCTACCACTGCTTCGACTACTACCGCTACTGTCATTCCTCATCAGAATCTTAGTGCTGAGGCCACTACCTGCGAAGCTACTTGCCTTAGTAACGGCAGGTATAGATGGCCTTTCTGATCCACTAGAAGAGTCCACACTGCTCCATGGTCGGTCCTGCTTCCAGAGGTAGGTGGAGTCATCGGATGTCCCACTGTTTTGACGACTGCTGGGAGCCAGTGGACCTCTGACTGGTCTGCAGGATGAGAGCAAAACAGGGAACGATGTAGGCTGTCTGTATGGGAATATATGTCATTAAGTGAAGTCAGGAAACAAGATCTGCATATATGGCATCATGACAAACACTGCAAGAAATTGTTTTATAATTTACATAATTGATTCATCATGAGAAGATTATCAGTGTTCAGAAACTATTGAAACTGTGACTTTATATTTTGACAAAGAGATCCCAAGATTGTATCTTTCCTCATCAAACCCAAATCGCACAAATGAAGAAATTATCTTTACCTGACGGGTGACTCGATCATGATGGTCCCTTCTTGTGATGAGCCAGACTGCAAAAAAATAAAAAAAACAATCAAGAAAACTGTTCAATAACATCTTTGTATCACTCAAATATAAATCCTTGTCATTTGATTGGTGGAACACACATCACGTGTCATCCTTTATTTTACAATGTATTTATAGCTACGACGTTGGACCGCTGTAACCATCATATATGGAAATGAATATAGAACGGTGTATATTGATTTTCAATGCTTAATTCTTATCTTGCAACAATCCTTCCCGATATTTTCTCCAAATAAGGTATTGTTAGACAAGAATGGTGCCTATATGGAGACATCATGCTTTTAGTTCTTTTGTTAAACATTTGTTGATAGAGTTTTCAGAGTGTGGGTTGGACAAGTTCCGTGTCTATTTTGTGTATATTGTTAAACATTTTCAAATGACAAGGATCTATGTGTGACATATGTAAAACAACTATTCAATGCATTTTTTGTGTGCATTGTCACACGATATGTTCAGTGAAATCTGGCTTTTCCCTTTCACTCAACTTCACCTCGTGAAATGGAATAGTCCAAATTTCACCTCCTGATTATATTCTTTGACAATGCACTCACATGCGTCCAATATCTGTATATAATCTACTTGTATATTGTTAACAAATCAGAACATGATTACTGATTTAAAAAACATGTGATAAGATTAATTGATCAAATACTGAAGGGCAAATATTTTAAGCACATCAACATGAGCAATATTCTGACTTGGTGTTCTTGAGAATGAGATGACATTTTCACCAGTAAGTTCAATGTTTCTTAAAGATCAGAATAAGAAGTTTACATCTTGGTTGAAGATCCTTGCTCTTGCCCTTTCATACTCCTCTTCTCGCTCTTCATAAGATTTGCTCCTTTTGTCGTCTTTGAGTTGTCCTCCCATTGCTCCACCATCCAGCTTCTCCAAGTAGCTCTTCTCCTTCACACAAAAATTAAAGACAATTTTGTTCACATACTTGTCCTTTTCAATTCAATATACATGGGTAGAAAGATCAGAAAGTATAAGACAATTTCCCTGAGAAGAATTTTCCAGTATCCACTGTCATCCTTTAGTAAGCTAGAACACAAATGTTTGGACATTCTTAATGGCTTCAAGTCTGTATTAAAAAATATCTTCTATGCCTCTTTTTAGGAACTTGTTAGGTTTCTGATGTAATCATTTTTCTTTGAGAATATTGTTGTTACAATGAAAAAAGACTAGTTTCATGAGAAACTGAAATTGAGGGCAACTTTTTATGAAAAATGTTGCCAGATACAAATAAAGTCACATCAATGAAAACACAGTCAGTTGTCTGTACCTCATCATCTTTATCATCAAAGCTAGCCGTGTCTCTCTTTAAGATCCGTTTAGCCTGAGCATCTTGAGAATCTTCTTTGATGTGCTCTCGAAACTTCTGCTCTGGTCTGGTTTCACAAGAAGAGAAAACCATTTTTCATACAACAACTTATCATATTACGTCTGTCAATTACTATAAATTAATGCTAATTCTCATTGTTGAAAATGGGACAACAGTTTGACTCATAAAAAAAAATTCTTCCATAACGTTTTCTCCAAACCGTGTTTTGATTCAAAGGAAAGCTGTACTTTTCAACAATATACTTAATGATTCCCTGAAGCGACCCTGACTTGCATCTGCCTGTACTTCAACAAAACTGCTGCATTCAATACTAAACAGCCATAGCCATAGCCATTGCCATAGCAATAGCCACAGCCACTCAATTGTTACACATCCTTAGTACATGCACACATCACGATTGTTTGGCCATTTTATACAAAACAACACAAACATAGTTGTTGATGTAACCTCCTCGCAATAGAAAGAGCATCGAGTGCACATCAGTTGTCAGACATTACTTCACAATGATCAATAATGATACGATATATCAACTTTTCTACTCCATCATAGAACGATGACTTTTGGGATTTGGGATTTCAACTCAAACGTTTCCATTTTAAGAAATAAAAAAGCTCTTTGCGTATCTGTAGAAAACTTCCAAAGATTACGGCTTATGGATGATGTCAACATCTGGACGCCAACTCAGAATGATCTTGTTTTGTTTGCAGGAGGCAAGGCTTTTTCAGACTCATGAGGGAAAATGTCAGGGAAGCGATTTTTAAAGATCAAGTCAATACTTTACCCCGATAACACAACAATTACTTTTTCCAGGGGTTTTATCCTAAGAAAATGACAGTGAACATTCCTTTGTCAATGTTGCACCACTTTTTGTTTCTCTCGTACTGCTGCGATTTGCACCTCCCTACCTGTATCTTGTTTTCGACCATTTTGTAATCGATCCCAATTTAAGGGAAATGTGGACAGATACCTTCTCTCTCTTTAAATTGTCTTGTTTTTCTTGTAACCTTCACCTTGAGTGGCCCTTTGGCCTTGTGTTGGGTGATTTTTCACGATTATTATTTTTTTGTAATAGGCTAAAAACCCACATTGCAATACAGTATTGGTTTTTACTTGAATTAAAAACACACAAAAAGGTAAACTCTTATCAAATTTGTTCACTACAAGACTGGAAAGGGAAAAATATACATAAAATGTAAATGTTTTTGTTTTTGCCAGAAAAAAGAAAAAAAAAGACTGAAACTGCCTGACTTACATTCTAGTGTTTTGTGTCTTATTAACAATAACAGATTTGCCGGCCTGGTCTACATTATGCTCCAGTCCGAAGTAAGCAGCTACTCGATGTACTATCATACGATGATAAGACGTCATTGGTGGAAATTTACGGACATGTTCTCTGTGGGTGAAGAGAAGTGGGCAACAGTTTAATAAAGCAGTTTTGATGTACAATAAGCCATTTGTGCGTTAGATTTAAACGTCTGGTACAGTGAGCACTTAAACTTGAACTGCAAAGGCTAAAGGCAGCTGCTATGTCACATGATTCAGGGCATGCTTTTGCGTAGTTATGTAAGAGATGACCAACACCCATACACTATCTGATTGAATGTGTATGGCACAGTGGTCCCAGGCTTTGTTCGTATGGAGGTTGATATACAAAAGCTTGCCACACACCATGTGCTGTAGCAACACTGCCTTTAGTCTAGGGAATCCACTTTGAGTGTTTACTTGTGACAAATCATACAAGTCATCATACTAGACATTATTTAAAATCTAACTCGCAACAGAAATGAGCAGAGGACCAGTCGCAAACAATAAACGTTTAGCACAGCATACTGGCTAGTAACTCGTGACCGTGAATCTAAATTTGGGTGCTTTTGACAGAGATTGGCCTCTGGTATTTATTCATTACAACACTGACTCATAAGTTGGTTGACAGCGACCAACACCGTGGCATTTACAGCTCATCAAAGTTCATGGGGGTGCTACAATATGGTGGTAAGCAGGGTCGTGCAATTGGGCCAAGGTCTTACTGGGAGTTTTCTTAAATCTTAATTCCTTGAAGCACAAACATTTACTGTGAGAAATTTTACAGCAAGTGACCTGCCCTGACAGAAATGCCTTCAACTTCTGCTCATCATACATAAAAACCTTAGTTTTCCAAGAACCTTAGTTCCTGAAGAACTTACTTCTTCAAGAACATTAGTTCTACCTGTCTTTTCTCCCGGGCTTTAGTCAAATACACATTACACTTTAAGCTTGGGCTTGACAAGGTATACCATTTGGCAGCAAGACTCACTTTTGGTTCTGAATAAATTTGCAAAGTTCTTGTTCTAATTTAAGCAGCATGGTTCTATCGTTAGGTTTCTGTAGAGTATCCACGATGAATTGGTGCAAGTCAACACCACTGGAATCGATGTATAACTCCTTCTCTTGACTTGGTTCTGTCATAGAAATGAGATGAGATGAGATGAATATATGATATGAATATATGATATAATATGATATAAAAATCAGCTTGGCATATATGGTAAGACATTTGATTTTGGGTGACAACCCAGAATAACACTGAGAACTGAGAGGGTTTACGGGTGACAACCATGTGACTAAAATCTCCTTTGGGAGAAATGTTGGTTCTGAGAAGAACCAGGGTTAAGATAGAGTAGAGCCTTGACGTACCAAACAGTGTGCTCTGCTCGTCTTCACGAGAAAAACCAATACTTCTTCCAAAACAGATTTTAAGAAATAAAGTCACATCCCCTTAAGGTAATCTCTCTCCTGCCCCTTCCCAGGTTGTATCCTAAACTTGGGTGTGATCCCTGGCTACTCGGCAATTACAGGTTGAATGGCTTCAGACTGGTACCCCGAACAAAGATATTATCAAAATAGAGAGACCGCCAACATAAGGGCTAGATAGCTCAGCTGGTAGAGCACCAGCACATTAATCCGCAGGTCGCAGGTTCAAGTCCCACTCTGGTCAAATTTTCTGTGTTCAACCCCAAAACAATTTTGTTCACACATTTGGTATCCATGAGCCTTGCCTATTAATAGCTCTCTTCGTAAAAGTGGCAGTTCAAAAAAAGTATGCAGGTGCGAAAGTCATCAAAACATTTTTAAAGCAATCTTCTTGACTAAAAACAGTGAAGAAATCTCACTAATGTTTTCCTCAGAACAAAAACTTCATCTCAAAAAAAATTCATGATTACCAACTGTTCAAAATGATCTTTCTTAGGAATACATTATGGAAAATTTATATATTTTTTTTAGAAAGTCAAGAGAGTTGAAGTCAACATCAGCCATGCAATAAGCCCAACTATACTTTCAAGTTAAGAAATGAACATTAGAAACGATCAGTTGGCATGAAATATTTCAAACCCATTTGAAAGATTTGGATATTGTTTATGATAATTTCACAATGGAACAATTAATAACTCTTGTAAATATCACAGCCCACGCATAGCCCACGCATAGTCCACGCAATGCTTGCATTTATTCCTACGTTTAGACCCCTTCAACTCCACTTTTTTGTTTCCTTCACATGTTGCAGCAACGCATTTTGGTACCCCAAATTCCCATGGTATATTGCTAGTTAACTTGTCTCTGCCATGTTTATTTCTTATGTGCACTGGTTCTTTTTTAAATCAAGTGACATTGGCTAAGGCTATGGCTATTGGCTTTAATAACAACGTTGAAGAATAGGACTTCTTCTAGTCGTAGCCACTGAGGAAGCCCTCATTTCAGACACAGCTGAAGTCTTTAGTAATACCAAATTTACCTCTAGACAAAGCTGGTTCACTTCGAGCCTCATAGCTATGCTGCTTACACAGTTTGTTTGGAGGCATGTCACCACTCAGCTGGTGTGGCAGTCTGGAAAAGTGGTCCACACGTGGCTGGAAAAAGAAGCCAACAAAACGCTTATCATCGGATCAGCAAAACAGTTAACGTGTTAACAAAATTACGTCAACCAAAATTATTTTGTTTCAAGACAGGAAGACTCAGCCTTAGAAGCTATGGAGAAGGAAAAAATCTCATGAACAGATACAATTATTTGCAACAGATGAACGGACCTTTGTTGGCTGATTTGGAGCTAATAGTGCAATAATCAAACCTCAGGCTGCACCATTTTAGTGACTGATATGTTTATTTTGTATGCTGAAATTTTAATTAATAAATATTTTGGACAGTTTATTAATTCTGATTGGTCGAGAGGAGATAACCATGGCCATGTTTAAACATGCCGTATAAACACAGTAAGAAGTGTTTAAACATGACCTGACCTTATTGAGCCAAAAGAGGGCACAATCAGATGATTGCGCAGAGTGTGCAAATTTCACAGCCCTATTGAACTTGGTGGGTCACACTTTTGGCTTGAAGAAGTTTGAAACTTGGGGCGACGGTTTGAAGCTACTCAGCTCAAACCAAGCATGAAAATACAACGCATGAACGAGGTGAGCCGAGGCTAAACTGTCAGATTTGTTCTCACCTTTTAATGGCTTTTAAAATGTTTTTAATGGAAAGGTATTTAAGAATGGGAATCAAAGTGTGTCGAATCAGTTTAAAACTAGTGGTTTAAACACATTGAGACCTGGTTGTTGATAACTTACCTCACATCTCGGTAAAATGATAAAAAAACAGGCCTCAGCGTGTTTAAACCACTAGTTTAAAACCTCTTCAGGCAATTTGATTGCCTTATTGATGATTTAAAGGAAAATGTATTTGTCACAAAAATGCTCAGGTTGGGATTTCCTAAATTCTATTTCCATTCTCACAACCAAAAGCTGTGTTTTGGATACTTACAAGTTTCATGAAGGCTTGTTCTGTAAGTGGTAAATCAGGGGTCTGTGGTGGCGAAGAATCATCAGACACTGGCTGGCTCCGACTCAACTTTGACCTTGGGTTTGACCGTCGGCGTACAGGGGCTACTTCCGGTTCTTCTTGGCTAGCCTGCCTTTGCAATCTTGGTATTCCTTCCCCTTCAGCACGACCTTCCGTACCCCTACCCCGGCCTCCAATAGGCGCTTTCTTGGCAACATTTTTACTACAGTCATGTTTCTTTATGGATTCCGTCCTCCCTTTCGGGGAATCCAACTTAGTGTCTCGTTTTAAAGAGTCTGGTCTCTCCTTCTTCCCATCAGTTCTTTTTGTATCACCGACTTTACCGTCCTTGGCCCCGTCCTTCTTGGAATCGAAAGAGGAATCTTTTTTGAGAGTTGGGGCTTTACGGTTGCCATTGCTGTCCTGTCGCTTGATCTCAGGTTTGACACACTGAATCTTTATCTCTGGTTTTGGGAGTTCTATTTTGACGTCAGGCTTGACATCAAACTTTCCATCCTTTGGGTCGATTTCAGCCTTAGGATTGTCAACTTTTGCTTTACTTGTAACAGTAGGTTTTTTCTCTGAGCTGCTTGCCCTGTCCACAGCAGACATGATGATCAATTAGGCATTACATTCCCTCTCCATAGAAAATAATGCAGTTTCTGCAAAGTAAAGAAAATACACGCACTTACAACTCGTATAATGCAATCCAATAATTAAAGGTAGGGTCATAGATTGTTTTCTTGTCAAGGTAATACTTGTTTATAGGCAAACTTACAAAGAGAGATACAATAAAAGTCGCCTGTGAAAGTTTCAGCATACAGTGTCTACAGAGAAAACAGCAACAACAAAAACAGTCACTGTATTTTCACAAGGACGCTGAATCCATCCATGTTTAGCAAGATGACAGCAGGTACCAACCACATATCTGGTCCCAGCATTTGCGAAAGGAACACCAACCCTCAGAAATCTCAGAAGTGATTCATGTTTCTCAGATTCAAATATTTTGTTGGTGAAAATTTTTCCAAACCATCTCACTTCAAAGGGAATCCTTTCTCAAGATAGTTTATATTATGAACAGCTGCAATGCTTCTAAGTAAGTTTTTATGGTCATTAACTGTTGGAGTATTTAATCTTCGACCCTACCTTTAAACAGAAGGTGTACATTTTTTAGCAAAATCAGATTATTTTAGGCACATCAACCTGCTGAAACACTGAACCTTAAGAATAACTCTTGAGCACACTTCCAGCAATCATCAGACTAATAAGAATATGCATATAACTGTTGCTTGCACACTGTTTTTCATTTATAATGCTTACTACTGCAGACCAAAATATATTAAAAATTTAATTAAAAATATGACAGGAAGAGTAAAAAAATATGATATATTAATTATTCCTTATTTTGTAAGTTTCCTAAATAATAACCTTTTGAGATGTGTAGATTTTTCAGCTTTCTCCACGAGATGAGCAATCCAACGGTAGCTGCAGGCATCAGCTGATGGGTGCACTTGCTAACAACTCAAGGTGGCATTTCAACTTGACTTGTCTCTCATCAGACGCTGATGTAGACATCCGAGGCTTCAACTGCATACAAATAAAACCAAACTGAGATTCAAACTGCCCAAGATTTCTACATTTAACACAACGCATAGACAATACTTAGTATTCCGTGCTGTGCACCAGCTACACATTATTAATGGCATATTACACTGGTTCCCTGCACGATGCAGTGAGATGTGGTTGAATACTGAGGGTATTGCCCTTATATCACGGCAGCCATCTTGGGGGTTGGTCAAGATCATATGACTGAGCTACTGAAAATATACCATGTCTCAGACATAATCATAACCCATCTACATGGAGTCACAACACACACCCAGCTAATTCACCTTGTTAAAATGCTACGAAATTCCGACCTGACTACTATACACAGGATCAAATGTACATAATAAAAAAAATAGCTTGTGCATATTTAAGTGTAGATTGAGATGAGCTGGGTATGCACAGATTGCATGATAAACCAGAGTGGATTCACCATAAGGGATCATACCCTACAGAGATTGATAGACACTTCTTACATTTACATTTAAGTACACATCTTCACAGGCACATACAATCAACTTAACATAATTCACAAGGACTAAGGTGCAGGGTACATAATGTAATGTACATGTACTCTATACACTTATGTACATGTACATTATTTATACCGCAAATCTACCGTGCACAAAGATTCTTACCAGTGAATTCACAGCACACACTACGTGTAAACTGCACTAGATCGGAACTTTGCGGTTTAAAAAATTTGGCTCTATATCAACGAGCGTGTAGTGCTGGTGTTCTAAAGCACTGTGAATTAATTCACTAAGATGTTATTGTAATCAGATTTGGAATGATTTTAAAGGAGGGAGCCGATAAATGACCAAAAAGAGGTAAACTGCACATATCTATAAAAAAAAAAAATACTAATTGTTCAAATGACTACTGATCTATAATCTGCTACTATAAATTATTATTTTTTGTAAAGCTATTCGGTCGAATGGGTCCATAGGTCTCATTTGATAATTTAAAATCAAGTGAGACTCGTACGTTTAAAAAAATGACAGGGGGGGGTAAACAAGAAAAAGTGTTTATTTATAGAGAAAATATAATTTTAGGCAAAAATATTTTTAAAATATCAATTTTATTATGCTGTTTCCTTAAAGTGGCAATGACGAAAGTTGGGTCAAATTGATTGATTCTAGAAGTTTTTTACAAACTTAAGCACAATTTTAACAAACAGATTAAATCTCATTGGAAAAAGTTATGGATATACTTTGAATGCTGGTCAAATTGGCAAAACGCTAGTAAATACCTCTGTTTTTTAAGGGAACCTGCCAATTTGACATGCACCACTGTTCTGAAGACTACATGGAACCTATGAAATGACCACCCTCATAAAAAGAATGTTCCCAACAACATCATGGCAATCTCTTACGTCATGGAATGCAGTTGATAATTCTTGACGAAACAAGTGGCAATGGGCAGAGCACTCCAGAGGTGGAGGTTTTATTAGGCCCAAAATAAGTATGATGGAGACTCAAAAAAATCAAAATTTCCTGCATGTTTTTCTTTCTTTAACATTTTGAAAGTTTAAAGTTTAAAAGGGTTAAGAAAAGTGTTACAAATTTTGAAACTTAAAATTTGACTCTCTTCATGATCAAAGAATAAGTTTGAGGCTCTTTGGTCAAAGGACAGATTCATTCTTGCTTTTTAAAGATATAATGGAAATCAAGTTCCATTAATCTGTTTTAAAAAAATTGTTGAACTTTGAAGAAGTATATCATAAACATATTTGTCTTAAAAACTACTATGAAATGTTTTTTTAAACCAGCATAGTTTTTATATTTTTTTTAAAACCCTGATTACCCCAGTTCTATTAAAATGCTGTTTGGTTTAAAAAAATGTAGTAAAAAGGGTCAACTATGTGTATGTTTAGTATTTTGACTCAATCAAATGCTTCTGGTGAAATATTCATAACTACCAAAATTAATTTTGATGTATTATTCTTTAAGGAGACCGCCAACATTAGTGCTAAATGGCTCAGTTGGTAGAGCACAGGCACATCAAACCAGAGGTTAAATTTGTCTTTGTTCAACCCCCCCAAAAATGTATTCTGTTAAAATTTTCCAACAACTGATAATAGTTTAGTTTGAGTAATTAGATCATTATCATTGATGAATGTATCTAGTAACGTCACTCATTAAAAATGGTTTTGTAACCTGACTAAAATCATTTCCGGGGACGTCAACATACATAGCCTTTCCTTGAAATGCTACCAGAATGTCCCAGCACAGTCTGTCCACAAACATGCATCCAGCCAAGCATTCCTATAAATGTCAAGATGTTCAATATCAATCGAATTTAACATTTGCGGTTTTAAGGTCACCGCAGTTTCAGAACAGATAGCACCCCACCAGTCCACCGTAACCACTCTCCATTTGCGTCCAGGCCAATTAGAATCTGAGCGCGCAAAGACAACAAAAGACTCCGCGACTTCCCGCAGTTAACGGAATAATGAAATTAAAATGTCAACCAGGTAACGGGGAGGCTTGTTAGAGCGCCAACAACAGCGGTGGCCATCACAGACCTTTAATGCCAAGGAGTGATGAGGTAAGAGCGTCTGCATATGGGCCACGGAGCGAAATAAGAGATGCATAAGAGTGACGTCAATATAGCTGCTAACAAACCTGGGACTCTGAGCCATGGCTAAATGCCAACCTTTAAAGAGTTAGGAATTTAGCTTCCTGGATAGGAAGGCAGCGACAAAGAACAGTCAGCACAGCCAAGGGACATTCTACCTATTTCATGATCTATTTTGAAAGCTGGGTGGCAAAATAATCATAACAAGTTGGGATTAATGCCTGTAAATCATTGGGTGAGATAGAATTACTTGTATTTAATGTATTCCAACAATTCTTCTTTCCTTTTAGCTTTCAAATCGACATGAACTTTCTTAATTTTCATTCCGGTTTAAATGTGAAAAGTTTTAATGTTGACATTTGATGGTTTGACAAAGTTATGTTTAATTTACAATTTACATAAATGTAGTGTTTAAGTGTCTTTCAAAATGAAAGTTTATGTTTGAAATGTTAATATAGCCTTATGAGTAAAAGCTTCAAATTAAAAACAAGTTTACAGATGTAAATTGATATTTATCATTTGTCAGTTGGAAACCTACTAAATTTTTTGTATCCACCTCAAAATTACTGTGGATTAAAAAAAAAAAACTTTGGGTCCTAATAAAATTCTGTAATTTTGTTGGGGGTATGGCTTTTGTACAGATTTTATACATTACATATAGAATGTACATCCGTCACGTAACACTGGTTTGTTATTTGTAGACTTTCAACGACCGATCACATACATGTGATAAGTAACCATAGCAATGCGCATCATATAAGTTCCTCTTCCAAACAATTGAAGACATGATCAACTATTTCAGCATCTTGTCATAATCTTGATCAGAAGCTGCAGTATCTCTCCTAAATCTATGACTTCCGATGATAGCCAACTGCCTGACAAGGTGTTATAATACCCCTACATAAGCCATTGCACTGAAGACGTCGCTTCGCAGAAATGCAAACGACACGCACAGAAATGGGAGAGTCTACTTTACCCTTAGGGAGAGTGGATTTGGCTTTTGTTACGCCGGAAGTGCAATATTCTTTTACAAACAATTCTTAATTTTCTTGTATGAAGCAGTGATTATATATTTCCAGTCAGGGTAGTTTGGGGTTTGGGCTTTTTAATGTTTGTCTATTTTGGTTGTTTAAAAAAACATAGACTAATCTAGGAATCTTGGATGAGTTGAGGATTTAATTGGTATATCGATGGAAAGGGAAATATTCTAACTTCGATCATTTACTTTTTAAATAGGATACAGTGAATATATTTATCAAAATAAATTCAGTTTACAGATCTTGTTGTATTGAGAGCTTGTATGAATTCATAAATGAAAAGTTATTTTTATAAAATTGTTATAATTTATATTTTGCCCCCTCACAATTTATATACACAGGGTCACAAATGAATTATATTTTTAAAGATTCCTTTTAAACTTGTTAATCTAAAACTTTTGAAAGCTTCTTACTTCTTAAAGCTGTAGCATTCCTGTACATCTTCAGAAAATGATTTGGTACAAAATGAGAAAATAAGAGGTCTGTATTAAAACAGTTTACTCTCAGTGAGAAACAAAATATTTAATTTTATGCCTGCTCAAAAATGCCAAAATATTTAGTTGAACTACAAAATTCATTGCCAACTATTTAAATCAAAATATTATCCACATTTATTCCTTTACAGTTTCATTGTAACTATTTATGTGTAGATGTTATTCACTCAATTGTCTTCAATTGAATAAATCAATCTAATAGCCTACTTGAACATTTACTTCCACATCAGAATAAAGATTTTTGAACATGTGTGTAGCCTCTTTACTGTGAAACTGCTTTCGTCAAACTGTAACAAGACAATTTGACAAACCATAAAAAACCCAACTATATTAATTCTATATCCAAGGCTGAAGTCATATCCCACCAACAAACAAGAAAACAAACACGGCCCCACCTCCCCATAAACACTGTCGACAAACGTCACTTAATATCTAACTGGATCCACAGCGCACGGCACTGTCCAACGCTCACAACACACACTATGCAATTATCCCGGGACCCTCTACATAAATTTCCCAGACAAATTACGTCAAAGCGAGCACGTACGACGTCAGAATGCCAATGTCTCTGTGCAAGGTGTAACCTCTGACCTTCAACAGCTGAGTGGCTCTTTGGAAAGATAGCGTCATACGAGTATTTTTCTCTTGTACCGAGGTGTTTTTAGGGAGAGGGATCTATATTTAACAAGACGGGGACATCAATTCTTAGAGTTAAATGGCAAAAAGGGAAACAGCGCTGTTATTTTGGTCATCAATTCTGGGGAATCCACTTTCTATTATTGTGTTGTTAGACATGCTTGTATTGATATGACAGCATTACAACCGTGCTATATTTACAAACAGTAAAGGCTACGCCTGCATGAAATAGGATCTAATTCAATGAATGTTATTGCCTTTATGGAACATTTGTGTGAAGGAAGGGTTGATAACATGTAGAAGAGCAGCAGGGAATTTAACTTGTAATCTATTTTAAAAGGATAATATTTTTTTGCAGGGTGGATTTGCAAGTTGTTTGTTGAGAATTTAGGCATATTGTTTGTATTTAAGTAAAAGGCATTTTTAATTTATTCATTGATTTTTTATTTTTTGCATTTTTAGCCAACAAAATAACTACACTAAGATAGGCAAAGATTACAATTTCCGTTCATTACCATTTCTTCAAATGTTTAATTGTTAAGTAAAGCAGGCTTAGTGCCTCAGTTAGACTTTCACCAGGGCACTGCACTGCAAACCTGACACGGATGGCACACAGTGAGGTGGAGACTCAGGCTTGAACTTAAAGTGTAAGGACTCATAATAAAGTCTACCTTATTGGTTCTAGATCAACGTCAAGTCA
>CM021534.1:20114904-20134982 GCA_010994315.2 Pisaster ochraceus
CCCTGGTTCTTGGTTCTCACTTTTCATCAGCAGCAGCACCTGAAGATTCTCCTCTTCCTCAAAGAGATTACTCTTACAAGGTTATCATCCAAAATGGAAAACAAGGTCTTTGAAAGACTGGACAACAAAAGATGTCACGAGGCTTGTTGTGGATTAGTTTGTCTGCTGAGATTCAAAACACTACTTAAGTAGGACAGTTTCCAATACAACGTCACAGAAAAACTGTTCCTCCTCACAACTAGAATTATTTTATGTCTGAAAAACAACACCACAACAAGTAATTACTATTTTTGTACCAGAGATGATGAACTGTTCAGCATGTGATCCTTTATTCAGACCTTCACCGACTCACATACATGCTGTGAGGTACAAATACCAAGAAATTACATGAGTTAAAAGCCACAACGGAAATGGGGTTCGCAAACATTCATTCCAATTACAACTGTGAGAGTGCAGTCACATTCTTCTCGATCTGCTGCCTCAATGTAACTGCATCTAAGTCCCAATAAAAAATCTGTCAAAACTCATTTTCAACTGTGCACTGTGCACCAAAAGGGACCTACAGTTTGGTTACCGGTAGAATCATTACATTTGAGAACTAATGACTTCGGACAACTATCAGATCATCTAAGTTTTACTTTCTTGCTGATGTAGAACCCAAGGATATCAAACCACACAGAAATAATCAGACAATGTTTTAATTAAATAATACATTTACTAGTAAGCTAAATCAAACACCAATTGGAACAGATAAAAAGATTTGAGGACAATTGTTACAAAAATTTTTTTGAAAAAGCACAATGTGCAACAAATCTTAAGTGGGGTAGGAGCTGATGATTAATAACTAAATATTTAAAGTTTTTGGCCTGTATGCAATGTTGGTTTACTTGTCACTCATTTAATAAGACAGACAAAGTTGTCTCTTCTTAAACAGGTGACTGCATGAAAAAAATAACCAAGCTATTTTCACTGATTTTTAGCAATTCAATTTTCATGTCACGATTTGACTACAATTTGTGAAATTAGTAAACGAGTAGCTTTTTTCATGCCTGGAATTTCATCCTTGAGAGGGCAATACCATAGCACTTGGCAAAAGGCATTTACGTTTGAAAAACTTAGTCTATGGGAGACTTTTTGAAGGGGCAACAAGGACAAGACCAGCCGTCGATTTCACCAAACTCTTCCTAACTTAGGATTAATCTTAGGACTTAGGACGTCATTCGACGAGTCCCAGCCTTGCACTGTAACATGTAAACCTTAAGATTAATCCTAAGTTAGGACTAGTTACTCGAGATAGGATTAATCCTAGCATTTCGTGAAATCGGCTGCAGGGCAACAGATTCCATGCCCTCTGTGGCACCCATATAACTCATGGCCAGTTTTATTTTCCTCTCATGTACTTTTGATAGTTCACATTAATTAATGTACTCTCAGTGTCACCTCCATTTCCTGCACAATCAGTGATGGCTGAAGAGTTTTATGTAAACCACAATTGACAGCTGATGACTTGTGGTTAATGACAGAGATATTCCCTCTTCAAGATTTAACAAATCAGGCATACAAAGTCACTTAGGCATACAGTGGGTTCATTGAATTCACTCCAAGGTTAGTTTTTACAGCTAAGCTTGCTGTAAATATGGGGTTCTTTACTTCCTGATGAAGCGTAGACAAGCGTAGTCACTAGACAGTTCAGTTGGTAGGTCATTGCATTACATTGTGTGAAGTCAGTCTGGCTTTTCAGTGAAATTACGTCACACACACTTACAAATAAGATAGGCGTGCTTTCGAGCTCTGAATACCAACTACCTCTAAAAGAGGGCGCTGTTCCTGGTCAGAGGTCAATGTTGTATTGATAGCATGCAGCCATTCAAATAATGGTGAAAATACCAAGCAAAAGTTTGCCCAGGGTTTGGCCCCATCTTGTCCCAACAACTTTTTCATATTTCAAGGCGGATGCAAATGGGAATGCCAAGCAAACTTTGACAAAATGAATTTAAAGTGAATAACTTTGGAAAGTTATAGTTGCTGGCGAACTCTTGAGCAAATCTCCTTACGATACAATCTGCCCTGGCAGACATGTAACGAGTTAGAACCACACTCAGGAGTGAATTATGCGATCACACGCTTTGTCTACTATTTTTCGGTTCCCTCTCCTTTGAAGGCGAATCCAAGGTTTCATTTATTCTTAGGCTTGCAAAACTTTCATTTTTAAATCTAAAAAGTGATACAGTAACAGCCTCAAATGTTGACCATAGCAGAGACTTTCTCAAAGGGTCAAAATGAGAGACCATCTTCAGTTTTTGTCTTTATACAACAGCAAATTTTGGCTGGTAAGAATTTTGCTGTTCATTGTCATTTTAAAATCCAAGTCACACGTGTGAAACTGTAATCCAAAGAACCTTGACGCAACCTTCTAGCCAAGATACTTTACCATCAGAGATGTACATGTAGCAGCTGTCACAGAATAACCTATTTCCTTTCAATCAAGCAGTAACTATTTCTATGAAAACAAACAACATTCGGTGAGATGTCTTTTCCGTCACCATCCTTAAAATGTGGAGGAAAACGTCAGAGGATCAGGGCAACAATATGATCTACACTTGACCTTTGAGTTTGATATACATGTAGCTGTCAGCATTTTCAAGATATGTTCAAGGTGACATTTAACTAAAGACATGGTCCAATCCAAGCAGCACAATCCAAGCTGCTCATTTCGATGTGGAATAAGAGGCACCTTGTCAAACCTCTGAGAGTAAGTGGCTAAGACAAGAACCAAGTCTTGTTACTCAACCTTTGGTATCTTCAGTCAGTAGGTCATGTAAGAAAAGATGCCCCAGGATGCATACTTCAGCGGCGTCCATATGATTACCGTTTCAAAAGTTCAGTAACATTTGCACTACCAAACCTTTTTGTTAATTCACTATCTTTCATAATCTTATTCTAGGTCCAAGTTAAAAATTGTTACTCAGCAAACTAATTTGCTGAGCCAAGACAACTTTTGTTCAGCATTTAACAGCCTGGCCAGCCTAAATCTAAAGAAGTTTGAGTGGTTTCAAAACTGCTGTTGAAACTAAGGCCATATCTGAATCAAGTGACTATGGCTGCAACAACAACGTTGAAGAAAAAACAAAATTGGTTGCGTTCCTAGCCACTGCCGAAGCCACGAACTCGGACAACGCCTGAAACTTTTGAGTAAAAATGTTTGCTCTGCAATGGTACGAAAATCTAACTGTGCCTAGGTCACTAATATTTTGGTACTTTTTACAGGATACTGCTACTTTTCATAATAGTAATAAAAGTATTTATAAAGAGTTTTTACAAGAGAGATTAAAGCGTTGAACAAGAAAAGAAAAATTACATGGGTATCTGAGTAAGAAGTGTTTAAGGACACTTCCTGAAAATAATGAGAGATGGGGGCATCCCTGATCTTGATGGTAATTGTGCTCCACAGTTCAGGGCCAGCTATTAACAAAGACCTATCACTGTGGGATTTGGAACTTAAAAGGAGTGGTGAGAAGTCTGTCTTTAGAAGATCTGAGTCCTGCCCTGCCTGGTGGGTACAAAGTGAGAAGTTCACACAAGTACCAAGGAGCAATCCATGTTGGCACTTTTATACCATCAAAAGGTACATTTTTATGTATCACATCCAGGAAGATTTTACTTTCTGCATTTATTGCTCCCCCTGACTCTCATTATTTAGTATTATTATTTACATGGCAAATCATTTTGAATGGTTTTGAAAGGTTACCAGTACATGCACTTTGCAAGTATGTGTAACAGATGGGTTAAGTGCATCTAAGCTTCCAATTTGTCTCACTATTTCCTGGGAAGGAATGTCACCTTTGGAAAAATTCACAGCTGTATGGTTATGCCAGGGGCATCATGAAATAGTTCAAGTCACAACATTTTCTTTTGCCATCCGAAAACCCGGCCCAATTTCAAAGAGCTGCTGAAGTAGAACACATTGCTTAATAATTTGCTGCTAAGCAAATATTAGCAGGATACCAGTCACAGTATATATGTGAGATTGTATTTTGGCTGGTTACCTTATTCAGGTAAGCATAATTTTGTTGTGCTTGGCTACTTCTTCTACTTAAGCAGGCTCTGTATGAAAACTGGGCCCAGATACAAGCTAAAATTGATGCACAGTTGAATAAAGCAAGTCTCACGTAAATTTAAACATGTTTTGGAAATCTGGAATTCCAATGTAAATCACCTTAACATGTGATGGAAACAAAATTAAAGATCTTAACATTTGAAAAGTGCCATTTTAAACTTTTTGGATTTAAGTTCACGAAACAAGAACAAGGCTTGACCTATCTACCATCTGATTACCCTGCATGCAAGTTGACTTCAATAACACAGTTTGCAAACTTAAAGGTACTTTTATTTTCCTAAAACTTACTAGTTGGATATTGAAGTTGCTTTCTTTGTGGTTTTTCTTTTTAGCATTTTGAGACATAATTCCCAACAGAAGAGCTATAGATATTATTACTTTACTCTTAGCGCTGTTTAAAAAATTTGCCAAATTGCTTTCAATAAATACCGTGCGATACAAACAAAAGATGTAGGACATGATCAATCTTGGGTTGCTGCCATTCCGAGAAAAGTGTCACTCATCTGCGAGTACTTGACAAAATTCACAAAATGACGTGAGCCAGAAACACGATACTAGCTTTGGGAATGCATGACAAGTTATTTGATGGAATCGCCATCTGGAGTCAATGATTGGCCAGGGAAATAGTGTGGCCGGAGAGCAGCCCACGTCTTTCCAAGGCTGACCAGAGGTATTTTGAAGCGTTAATTACGAGTCATTAACTGGAGCATGGTGGTGGTCATCATCAAGATATTGACCGCCTGACCATAGATTTTTCTTAGAAGAACAACTCATACATTCTCAGGTTCTGCAACCATCATACACAACAAAATAATTCAAAATTTACTTTTATTTGGTTGAAGACAAATGTCAATTAATAAAATAATGTTTAAAATATTTCTTAAAAAGAACAATTTCAGAACCAAAATTGTTTTTCTCTTTTTCAGATAAATTCCCCCCAGAAATGCATACAATTATTAGGCTATAAGACAGCACAAAACTTTGTAATTATTTGCTTTTCTCTGCTGCACATGTAAAAACAGCTAAGCACAATTTCATAGAGCTGCTTTTAAAAGCGAAAAAATTAGCTAATCACATACAAATTATGCTTATCAGAACAAGGTTACCTTCTAAAATACCATGCCACGTGCACCATCTGTGACTGGTATCCTGCTCATTTTTGCTTGGCAGAAAATTGTTAAGCAGTCTTTCTGCTTACGCAGTTGTATGAAATTGGGCCTCAATTATGGACAATTTTCTTATTGGCGGAGGAGTGCAGACTTTTTATGAACTTGTTTTCCAAATCATTTTAACCTACATGTCACCAATGGTAAGAAAATACATTACAAGGTTTGGTTTTGTTTCTGCTTCTGCTAAACAAGTTTTCACATTTTAATCAATTACATGAAATGAAACAGTTTCAATTCAGAAGTTTCAGGCTTGCTTTACAACATGACACCCAGAAAGGGTTGATAAATTCTCCCCTGCAGGGCAATCAGTGCCAACATGTTTTCACGTTGTCTCTGAAATCTGAGCCGGAAAATGTTGAAATATTCATAAATGCTTTGCATGGGTTCTTAAAAGTTCATCTCTTATAGGGAAACATTCATAGGAACTTTTTTTACCTCCAGCCTATGTACATGTACGCGTGCACAGAACAGTTCAAACTGATACAGAGGTATACAATTGTCTTTATAAATTACCATTCCATTTTAGGCCTACAATAAACTTTGGACATTCCAAGAAGTTGGGAACACAACTTCACAAAAGGTGTGACATTTTGTGAATGTCTTCACATTCACAGTAATTAATATACAAATAGCAGATTATGTGTACTAGAGCAGCACTAATACCTAACTCACAACATAAATCTTACAAATCAAATGTATTTTCTACCTACGTGATAAGGATGAACTGTCACAGCCCCCGTAATAGGCACACCAAGTCTTCTGGTGTCGCTGTTACTTGTGAATCGGTACCTTTCTTGAACACTTCCAAGTTAATCAACAACATGTACCTTCTGTATACATGCAGATAGCAATATTGAACTTATTGAAATTCTGACTTCTTGCAACTCAATCTTACAAAGATATGGCACAAAAAAGCTAATGATTTCACATGTAAAGCATGTCCATGTTACACGTGAAATCCAGAAACATTCATATTTCTAACAGATCATCTATGAGCATGAGAAGCTGATAGAGGTACATTCGAGAAAACAGCATCTGAAACCCACCCTCCAAAAAAAATAAAAATAAATAAATAAAAAAATGAACAAACAAACAAACACCCCCAACATCCCAACAACACACACAAAAACAAAAACCCACAAAAAACACACACAAAACGCAATAGCTGATGTGTTCACATGCTGAAAATTGTGTATGGTTTTTCACTATTTTATCCTTACTCACACAACAAATTAAGCCAAAATTTTCACAGATTTGTTATTTCACACAAAACATGAAAACTGCCTGCGACTATTTGGTCAGCTCTACCAATCCTGTATACCTTTGGTGTTTTTAATTGTTCAGTTGTTTTAACCCCATATAAATGTAATATAATTAACCTGTAAATAAACTCCATGCCTTAAGGAGGAGTTGGATGTTCTTACTCAATAAAACTGCACAGAATGGTAAAAAAAAGTGATAATTGATTAAGGGGTCCTAGAAGAACGTTCTAAAATAGCAATTAATGGGTCACAACCTTGAGAATACAACAGTCTGTATGCCAAGAGGGAAGTCAGGACTCTAAACAAGGTGAGATGGCCAGGGTTAATTGCGTTAAGACGTTGTCTCAAACCAGCACTCTCTCTGACCGTAGTACATGTTGTATCTTCAAGGTGAGGTGTCAGGCAGTGATTCTTTCTCAGGTCATGCATGCTTGCTTCCCAATGCGTGCCATCAAATCGGAATTTTAAATGAGTTCACATGAAACTAGGAAAATTCTAGTGAAATTTTGAGGGCAGAATTGCAGTCAACTGGCATTGATGATGATAATAAATGATAATGGAGACCTAAAACTACAAAGGATTTGTTTGCATTTATAAGTTTTGTTTCCCATGGAGAGTATGTTTTTTTTTCCATACTGGTTGCATAATTTTTCCCCCTCTGTCAAGTGTGATACATGTACTGTAGTACAGTATACATTTAATTATATATTTCTATTTTTTATCGTATGTAAGGTGATTTCTCTGCTGCCACTTCCCAGATATTATTGCAACCTTGGGTGTGATCCCTGGCTATACCGCAGTTACAGGTTGAATGGCTTCTGACTGGCACCCCAAAGGGCTAAATAGCTCAGTTGATAGAGCGCCGGCACTGGGCCGAACCCCTTCTCATCACGATAACAGTACTGGGTTCTTTTACAAACATGTACAAAACACAACACACAACACACAACGCTTTATATCTCATCCAAAGGACGAAGCAAATGATAATTAAAGTGTCGAGACCGTAACTTGAACCCACACTCTGCTGGTCAGAAACACCAGAGCTTGAACCATAGTACGCTGGACTGCTCAGTCATGACACGCCACAAAATACATACAAATGATGAAACCAAAGTAAATGGTATCATAAATTAAATTATTTCTGCTCCGTGATTACATGATTACTAGAAATCATGCTGTAACTTTAAAGATACCAAGTCCAATTTTTTGCCAATTTGAACCAGGATTCAAGAAAGTTCTAAGCTTTCGGTTTAGGTACTGCACAAATTATCTGGCAATGATACATGTAGGAGGTAGTTAATTAAAAACTTTAAATTAATAATTGTCAAGATCCTGACATTAAATCAAATCCATCAGCCATGTACAAACAAGTTTGCATGTATTTTGTGCATTTTGTAAAGTTTTTCCATTTTTAAATGGCATCATCTGTGAAAAATTGTTCAGAAAAAAAAAGTTTTTTTCTGTTATTTCTTGCCATGCAACTTTAAACTCAATATCATTGAAAAACTATCGTATACCATAGAATCACTTCTCATAAATAATATTTATATTAATTATTCGGACAAAAACTTCACAGTACATGTACATATGTACAAACACGCACAAGATATAAACATTTATTGACAAAAACACATTAAAGCATTTACATGTACTACTGATGCTAAATACAACAAACCCTCACCTGAGTATCTTGTCGTCAAAACGGATTCCGTAGCATTCAGAATAACAGACCTCCCTCACTGACAGTGTTATCAATGTCCACATCTACTGCACATCAAGCTGGTTGGGCACCCAGCGCAGCCTTGTCATTTACTGCATCTACATGGGACTAGTGTGCCTACATGTATGTAACCTTTACAGGCTACCTTTTGAGTGGGTTGAAGTCCTTCAATTAGGAATTACTTCTCCTCACAGAGCCTGCATGAACAGGAGAGAAGAAAAGGGGATGGCGAGAGACGGAGAGAGAGAAGAAGGCTGTGAGATCGGGAAAAGGTCAATGTGGGGGAAGGAAAAATTGTCAAGGATGAACAGTAGCGGAACAGACGAGACATCCGACATTAAATTCACAGTTATTTATCATGGCTTCCATTGTCGATGTGTATTACTGCAATGAATCGGAGCTCTGCCTGCCGTGCATTTTTGGGGTAATTGCAACAGACTTAGGTGATTGAATTAATAACTGTCACTTGAGGGCGCTGTTTGGATTAAGTTGGGATACGTTGCATGAATTTCCGTTTGGGGGAAAAGTTATGTAACCTGCCAATGTGTCAGCTAATTCCTCAGGTTTGAGTATAATCAACTGAACCACTTCACACATCTGTAAAAGTTATATTTTAAAAATAAATATTTCAAAATAATGAGTTACTACATTAAAGTACACTTTCTCCAAAACTCAACTTTCTTTCCCTAACTCATACAGTGCATGTACACTAGCGTGAATGAGATCTCCCCCTTCCCCACTGTGGGGGAGGGCCCACGCCCACTTGTTCCGCAGTGCAATCCCAAAATTTTCCCCAAACCCAAATTTTCCTGGAAACTATTCTGCCAATTTAATTTAACGATCCTGTTTATCTCGAGAACCCTTTTAAATTGCAATAAGCTATTAGGGGAGGCTGTCATAATGTACCCTCCATCAATATTTCATGCTAGGTCGTGGGCTGAGTTTCTTAAAGGGCACTGGGTATAATAGGTTTTCTTGATGAGACAAATACATCCATCTTTAGTTCAGTGACAGTCGTGACTAATGATTTACATTTTACATCCATTCATCCCTTGATTAGCCTACATTGGCCATTTCCAAAACTACAGCTTGGGCTTTGACTTGAGGCAGCATCCACCTGTTTGAAGTCCTGTACAAACAGTGTACCCTTTTAAAATTAGTGACGAACCCAAAGACAGAGCCTTAGCCGAAGACCCAGGCTTTGGGCTAAGCTAAAGCCAGGGTTACGAAGAAAAGGGCTATTGATTAGAATGGAAGTGGATAAGACAAACCATAATAAAGATCACTTCAAGAGCAAAACATGTCACGAAAAGCAACGTTGAATGACAAAAATAACAATTCCTAGTTTAAACACAGCATTATAAATATTTCTTTTATGTTGTTAAGTATGATTCTCTTTACTTCTAATTTTCCCTCTTTTATTTCTAACCCGTAAATTCATCAATTTTAAGACCTTGTAACCAGGACCCTGTATTTGGCACAAAAAAAAGAGGGGAAAAAAAGGGGGAAAGACGGAAAAGGAGGGATAATTTGATGAGTTTTGCAGACACTGACCTTTCAGTGTCCGAATATTAATGACACTCCCACAGAAACTAATGAAACTGACGCCTACCATGTATAATATATTATATAAGAAGCAAATATTATAAAACTCTCCAGTAATTTCCATCAAATTTAAATGAGCATCAATCAGCATTTTAAGAATTGACAAAAGGCTTAATGATAAAAATTGTCAAAATGTTTGTCCTGAAAATGTAAAGGCTAAAAAAAAGAAAAACCCAACTAATTCTTACTGATAATTTATTGATACTATGGATGGTATACTCTATACCTGTAGGTGGGTGTTCGTGGAAACGGCTTCTTATTGTCGTGTGTGTTTCAAATGATGGATAATATGCAGGTAGCATGTACCAGTTGGTATGGCCGGGCATGACCAATACAGTTTGATTGATGTTACTAATTAATGATTTGTGTGACTGGGGGGCGGGGGGGGAGAAGAGGGGAATGCATTACCTATTAGTGAGATGGTGTAATTATGATGTACAGAGTTCAAGATTTCATAGCGAGTAGCTACAGTAGTGACCAGTGGTGTACTGTCCTACCCCACGTTTCTTCTTTCATGCATACACTGTACATCAAATCCAACCTTAATCAATGACACAGGATTTTCAGCTGGCTTTTTTTTAAGATTTGGCAAATTTCTTTCAAAAATATTGTGATTTGTCGCCGTATATGTCATCCACGTCAGAAAGTTTGGTTATTGTAGAAACTCAACATCAACCTATAAATTGATACATTTTAACACAAGAGCAGAGATACATGTAGTTATATTCTGATGTCTGTCTACACTTGATACATTGAATTTAGCCTAAATTGTTAACAAACTTACTGACGATTTTCGTCAAGCTCTGTTTATTTTCTTTTTCTTCCCAATACAAATTTGTGTTCCAAACTAAATGGGCAGTAACAGCAGAGTTCAAGTTATACAACACTTCTGAAAATGCACTTTATCTCAGCTCAGCCCAAAAACAACCCTTACTCAATAGGTTTCCATGACAACACCAACTATTATAAGTCTTTGCTGGGTGTGGGTTGATATAGTTGAATGTACATCAACTGATACCCAAGATGTTGGCATGGCAACTGTCTCTTTAAAAAGCCATTGCTGGGTGTTCACAGGTGAGTAGGTGAAGGTGCGTGAACATGCAGGCAGGCAAAACTTGCAATCAATTTATTCATTGATCTTAGTATAGCTACTGTTACCCAATACACAGCACGTTGGCATGGCAACCAGCAAGACGTCTGAGCCATCACTAGGTGTAATTGCATGGGTACATGAGTGTGTATCTAGGTGTAATATATGCAATCAATGTACCCACTGAATATCCCAGATATATTGACTGTTACCCAAAAATATTGGCATGGTAAAAATGAGTCATTTTTAATACTAGATGTTAATACAAAGTATTTTGTGATCAAGTTGTAGGGTGGAAACACATACCAAGAAATGCCTAAGGTTCATACCTTGCTTGCAAGGTTCATGATATGCATGACATAACATGACACGTCACATTAAAAATGATGGCTTTTATTGGCTATGTATGGTTCATTTTGAATGCCCTTTATTAAAACCTGAAAAGTTTAATTATCACTTTTGTGTACAAAGGTTTATGTCGGGTTTAGCATGGGAAAACCCCCAATACACTGAAGACAATACATCTTTTTGAACTGCAATGAAGTCATTTAAATTGCTGTTAATTTATCCTAGGTAAACATACATCAACCCACTAAGTTTATATGTTACATGTACATTATTTGTATACACCTAGACATCTCTACATATGTATGCATCACAAGGACTGACCAAATGGGTAGAGATGGAGAAAATCTAATCCATTGAACTACCCATCTCCTACATGTACATGTAGGTACAGGTCCTGTAGTCAATGATACCCATTAGGTTGCCATGCCAACCACCTACGTACAAGGCATCACTAGGTGTGACTCCCTGGGTATGTGTATACATGTAGGTGGGCATTTTTTTCGCTGCCGACTTGATTATGGAATATATCCCATCGTTACCCAGGACGTTGGCATGGTAACAATCTCTAGTAGGGACCATCACTAGGTGTAAAGCATTAAGTGGGTATATGCTAGCGTTGAAGGGAAATATTCAATTGCTCACTGAATATCCTTTCCTAGTACGTCAAATAACACCCAGTAAGTGGGCATGGTATTCCAATAATCTTTATGAATTTAATAAGCTACAATGTACCCACACTTAGGTACACATGTATGACTAGGCACAATTTAACAGACCGTAAATCTGCTAAGCAGAAAATGGTGCTCAACAAATTTTTCTGCAAAGCAAATGTAACAGGGAACCAGCCACAAACGATATATACATTACATGGTATTTTGGCTTGTAACCTGACTGATGTTAAAGAAAGGGTTTTCTGTGCTAAGAAATTTCTTATGGTTAACAGATTTTATGAAATTGTTCTCTACTAAGCAAGATACATTGTTTAGCTTAGCATGTTTTTGTTTCCACGTGAGATGCTAACTTACATTGTAGTATGATTTAGGACAGGGCAAAATAAAACAAAAATGTCTACATATTAACGCAACTTGGATACTTACATGTACAAAATAGCAGTTAAATAATTAAAAGAGTCCGGGGTGTTGTTGACCTTATTGATCTGGTTTAATCGTGTATTTAGACTAACAGACAAACGTTAATTGCAATTTATAGGACTTCAAATGCATTCACTCAACCCAAACCCTCATGCAGTTCATGTTATAAACCTCTACTCATTTTCCATGACTATGAGAAGATTTTTATGTTTCTCAACAGGATTGGAAATTGTGTTTAACTTTCAAATCAGTGAGCTTTTATATTGAAAATTAATGATTGTTTTCGATTGACACATGTACCAATCCAGTACTTTGGATTTAGGTGACAACTCATTATAGTCACTGGAATGAGGAGGAACTCATTGTAGATGCTGAATTCTGTTACATGTATGTATTCAGTATTTGAACCAATTACAGCATTGTGTGTAATTCAGAGGACCTCAAACAAAATGCCAGTATTGGGACAGGAATTCTTCTTGGAAATATGTGATCATTTTATTCCCTCTTGGAGATTTTTGCGTTCATTGTAATTCCTGTAAATGTACCAGGAATTTGAATTATTTCAGCAGAGTAAAATTCATGTGTTTATTTCGACCTATTCTGAGTACAGTACACAATCATTTGTATGAATATGTACATGTACTCACGAAGGTGTCTCATTGAAAATTGCCCCCCAATTTATATGTAATATAGTTATTATTACTTGCAATGTGTAGTTCAATGATAGGTTTCCATGACAACATAACAAAAACCCATAATTTAGACAAGGTTAAAGTGAAGTCATACATTTGACAGTTTGGATATTATGGCCCTGCACAACCTAATTTTCCTATTAACCTCTCACAATGTCAAGTGGTAAATGGATACTAACTGCAATTTAGAGTTAACGATGGATTTTTCTTGAGGAAAAAGTATCTGATACCAAAGTAATTTTTTTTTGCTATTACTTCTTTATTCATCTTCTTTTACTTGTTTCTTTGTATCTTTTGTTTGGTTTGTCTTGGTCAAATAATTAATAATATTAACAATAACATATGTAAAACTACATTGCAACAATTCTGACATCTCACATTGTAAAGTGTTTATTACAGAATGTAAATAAAATATGGCATGCATTAAGTAGTTCACATGTGGTTGCCACACAGAAAGTGCATGTCACAGGCAGCGCATCAAGGGCCATCAAACTGCAATAGTTTTGAGGGGTTTTGTAAAATAATCTCAAATTGGTTTTTTTTAAGGCCAAAATCTCTCCGCTAATGGAACTTACAGAAATTTAAGTAAGGACGTAAATGAGCCTAGTTCTTCACAATGCAAAACAAAAACATTTTCAGATTGAACACAAAATACCCAGATCAAGTAGCAGGGAGAATGTATTACTTCTCATTTAAGAGCTTTAGCAAACCCAGTGTCTCCTTAACCTTTACTAATAATTCAGTGTGGCATATCAGTATTGCCTGATCTGATTGCAATCCCAATCAAACCTCGTCTATAGAGTGCCCCCTTTGATTATTCTGTTCCGGCTGCGTGGGCGTTCTGGAAGGTCTGAAAGTGTGATTTCCTAGTTGGGCCATTCCGGAGGTAAGGTTTTTTGAGTATGTGGAGGGAATCTCAACTCAGGCCCAAGGGGGTTCAGATTGCTCCTACCAAACTGCCTCATGAAGATTATGATGAAATGTTTCATGCTACTCCCTGGGTATGGGGGCATCTTCTAAAGCCCAGTGTCTGAATGTTCCAAAATTGGGGAAATAGAAATTGCGCATCTGTACCATGCTTCATTTGACAGCATCAGACACGAAGAGTGAATCTCCAACAACAAAAAACATGACGCAGGAAAGCAATGATATGAACAGAAAAACATTTTATACATATCTTTAAACTGAGCAGCAAATAAGTACTTTTGATGTAACTCTGACGACTTTATTAGCATATGCTTAACTTCCTTCTAAACGAGTTGTTGATGTTTGAAACACGAATGAAACTGCACATCTTTGCTAATCCTATGCAAAATTTAATTTCTAACCTTTTCAAATACCTCAATATCTAGATGAGAAATTAAAAACACTTCAAGAACACATAAGTATAGGGCAGGCAATTTATCTTTAAAGTGAAATCATACACATAGTGAAAAATGACCCTGGTTAAGAGCTTAAAATCTCACCCCAAATTCCTGCAATCACATTTCATTCCTGTTGTTTTTGTTTTTTTTCCTTTTTCTTTCTCTCTCTCAAGGCACTATGGAAAACTCTTGCTTCAAGAGCTTTTTTAATTTTCTGATTTCAGTCCATATTCATAATACAATGAGGTTATGCACATACTAGTTTGTGTAGAAGGCAAGGCTACTCGGGCCTTCCTCATTGTGGTTTAAGAAATGAGTAATTGTATTGTACCTATGTGTAGGGAAAAAATGTCTGCATATAATTTAGTACACTGCATGCATTCTACTACGAAATGCTTCTCAGCTGATGTGTGTAATATATGTATACTGCAAATCTCTATCTCAGTGCATTAAAATTTAAATGCTTGTGTGCCACAGTCATGTCACAAATAATGACAGCTTTCTGTCCTGCTTTTGTGAGAGGTGTATTAATAATAAAAAATTATATTTTTGGCGCTTCACCTTAATCATTTTATTATAATAAATGGTTTCCTTGGTTGTGGTCAGGGGTTGGGAGGCATTAGAGCTCTAAAACACGAATATTATTTCACAAAGTGTGCAGTAATCACCAAAAGCCCCAAAAAGCCATCAACTATTCGTGAGAAAAAAATCCTGCAAGGGCTTATCGTATCACATCTGATAACAGGCTAAATTATGTATTTTTGTAATCTCCAAACCACCCCCCCCCCCACACACACACACACCCCCAATAATTCTGCTCCATTAATGAAATACAACTCTACAACCCTCCATAATGTTGTGTCTATTGTACCATAACTCATCGTTCACACCTAATACGTACAACATTGCATGTAATTTTTTAAAGCAAAATTCAACGTAGTCCAGCCACTACTTTCACTCAAGGAGAGATATATTCAAGTTCATTTCACACTCGGTAGCACATGTCACTGGTAACCTGCCCAACCAGTGGATTACATCCAAGTTGCTCTGTTGGTGACCCCATGTTAACCTTGACTCATCAATGTATGAAATGCTTTCATGAGTTTGACCGTGAATTATGGGGACATTAACTTTAACCCAGAATAATGTAATAAGCATCAAGGTGATGTACAATAAAGCACTGGTAGGCTCAACTCAAGTTGTTAGGGTTTCATAAAATGTTATATGATCACTATAGGGCTTGGCGGTTCAGTACTCTCTTCATTGTGGGAACTATGGCTTGATGCCAAGTAATTCTGAGGTATCGGTAGACACAAATAATTATTTTAATGTGTAAATTCCTTATAAGTTTTGCAATAATATTTTGGTTTACCCAACTCCACCAATGTATTACAGTTACTCAGTGATTTCAAATTCATGCGAAAAACAATCTATGCACTTTGGGTGGGATTCAAAACCAGAACCACCGCAATTCTAGAGAAGGGCCCAATTTCATGGCTCTGCTTACCGTAAGCACAGAATCAGCACTTTTGAAAGCAGGGATTTCTGTGCTTGCGTCAAGCATGTTTCACAGGTTAGCAGGGAATTTTTTCTTGTGCGCGTGCGTACTCATGTTAATAAGCATTTTTCGTATACACAGCTAGCGCAGAAATTCGGCACTTGCACAGTAAGCGGAGAATGGTGACGTTAAGCGCGGAATTTGGCGGTAAGCAGAGCCATTAAATTTGGCCCAGACGTCTTAATCACAAGACAAACGAGCATGCCTACATTGACAAGAAGCCACTTCAAATCCTAATAGCAACCAATTTAATTGATGTAATAATTATAATTACACCATGAATAAAGACTACTATTTTAGGTTTTTTTCACTTAACCGATGTGTGACAATTATAATATTTAAGCCCCAACCAGCAAAAACTAAACTAAAACTCAGCACAACAGGCAATGTACAGTGTACGTGTCTGAATCTAGACGCATCACCAGATGCAGTCTTGATCAAATTACTTACTGTAGCAAGAGTTCTAACCAATAATAACCACCATTCCTGACATATGTCATCATATATACTGTAACTATGTTTTGTAAGTAGTTCCAATTAAAGGGGGAGTCTAGTCCCATACATATACATATTTCCAGCATTGTTTTGTGTTGATGGATAGTGGGCAATTCCAAAGTAATTAACTCTGCCCTTCCTTCGATGTTTTTTAAGAAGGCTGTTAAGACTCACCTGTTGACCCCTTGCACAATGCTGAACGCGCTCCCGCAAAATGAGCGTCCACCATTTCCACCATATTGGGAGTCAAGTCCCATGTGTACATTTTTATTCCTAAAATGGCGGACAGAATAGGCGCATGTAAGTGCGTTCTGTGTCTTGAAATGAGTCAATAGAGTCAAACACCAACACGGTTCATTTTATTCTTCGGTTGATTTTGTAACACTGCTAAGCACTGTGTAACCACCCTTTGATGAGAAAGAATACTATAGCAATAAATTTATCTTCAAGCAAGCTAGAATCCTTGATTCTGTTTTGGTCAATCCATCACAAGTGTGATATTAAACCATATTGCACGGTCCATATCACACACTGCGTTTGCGTATTGTGCTAGGCTGTAACTCCTCGTAGTGCGAAACTTCAAAGTATGCGACAAGTTTGCTTGAAGATAGATTGGTTATCACTTGTGCACTCACGAAATACAGACAAAAATAGTGCAGTGTGTCCCATATCCAACTAGACAGAGGCGGAGATGGAAAACAGAAGTGCTTCATTTTTCAATATTCCACTCATGCCTGTTTGATAACTAAAAGCATTAATTTTTATTATTATCACCTTGACCATTTAAATCAGGCATTTTGGTTTGAAATCATTTTTGTGACTATGGAGAATTTATTGAAAAAAAAAACATCAATTTCAAAATAACAAGCCAAGAAAATTAATCAGAAAGCATTTTGCCTGATTCCAAGTGTTAAATGCAACATAAGGAAAAATTGACATATCCTATCGGCAATAGCTATCAAAATTTTAAATTCTTATGAAATGAAGCTTGAGTAGGTTAAGAAATGTAGGTCTCAGTACAACTTGAGTTTAGTTTTGAAGTTGATGTTAGAATTGTTTTATTTTTTTATTAATGGTCGTACAGTAAGCCACACTGTCAGCCAGTTCGAAACTATGTGCTTTTGTTACTAGACCTAGCAGCACTGATTGAGAAAGCCTAAGCCCAAGCCACAACCACAGCCTTATCCATAGCAAAAACTAAGGTTTGAGAGGCCCGAGTGTGGATTCGAGCCCTCAAACCTCAAGTCTTAGCCCTTACAGTCAGCCAAGTCTCAAGTTATACAGGCAGTTTAAAGGGGAAGTGGACCATTGGCTTTTGGGAGAGAACAATAATTTCACCCTTGTTTTATCATGACATGATGTACAAGTATTAACTGAGTGGAAATTGCATGACGATCTTAGTGCTTTAACGGCAGAGCTGCTGCACATTCCATACAGATGCTGAAAGTGAAAGGTACCTGGCTGGATTTATCTAAATATTTCAAACAGAGACACGTCTCAGAATGAGCAGAAATTGTATTTGGAAAATTTCAAGAAGCTTCATTTCAAGGTTGTACCATCTGTACAGCTCTTCTCTATTTCTTTTTAGAAACAACGACTCTTCAAATGACAGATGCGAACATGTTATGCATGCTTTCATAAAACCTTGGGTATTCAAATATTTGAATATTAAAAAAAAACATTTTTTTTTTTAAGGATTTGATTTTGTCTTATCCACCCACACTACTTACTTAGCTTTCACATTAATAATTAATGCCAGCTCCACTCTTACTTAGAACACAAGATTAAAAGGGTTTGATTTGACATTGTCCTTTTAATTATACATGTGCCGACCATTTTGAACGACTGTGTCCATGTTTTGCTAAAATGGAAATCATTCTAATATTGGTAAATTTTATCAGCAACAATAACATTGGTTTTTTTAATTGATTAGAATTGGAATACAATGTAGGTGGGTCAAATGGTACTGGCGCAATGCTTTAAGCTGTTTTGGTTTCAACAAGCTTCCACAATATTAAAGCATTTCCACCCTTTTACATATATTTGTAATGGTTGGTTTATAAGAAAAAATTCAAAAGTCGCAGGCAAAGGACAAGTTGAAATTGAAACTAAATATACATGTACTATTATAAACATGGTTGTTTTGTTGTTAAAATAATAGCTAATGTATGTGTAGTAACAGACTCGCATACGGGCAGCTTGAAGGAAAATATAAAGGGAAACAAATAAAATCAACAAATAAAATCAAGGAAAAATTAATCAGTCTTTAACTCTAAATTATAGGCAAGGACAAAATATTAAAAGGAAAAAAGGTACATGACAATTTCTAAAATTATGCAACATTTATTTCAAACATTTAAATTGTTTGAAATGCAAATAATTATGAAAAAATGACAGAAACAACTATTACGCCTGTGCTTAGTTGTTTCATATTTTTAATTATAAATTGGTTCTTTTAATTTGTATTAGTTTTGAAAAAATCCACATATAATCAATTAAGAGGCAACTATTACGAGTTTCGACACGATTTTAAGTGTAACCTTAAAACATAATGACTACCCATCATAAAATATTCCACACACTACTCACTACTGCCGCATCAACGATGACGTTTTACATACATTTTTACATGTGCACAGACAGCATTAGTTTACCTCATTAGTAATTTTTCTCATACCAAGCATACCTCCAATGATAATGTGAATTCCTAACCAACCAGTAAACCTATACAACCTCATCATCAATATTCATCACGACTGGGTCTAGTCCATTCTAAGTGGGGGGGGGAGTATAATGTTAAGATTACTTGCTATACTGCGCCAGAATATTGTCCAGGACATTGGCCCTTTACATCAACACTAACATGTGTAACAAGAGTGTTAAATACAGGTCTGCTTTCCTCTTTCTTCAAAGAAATAAGCTTTTTTTTAACTTGCTGATTTGAAAGTCCTTACGTTTTGCTGTTATTACTTCTTCAAGTAACCTTTTTTTAAAAATTAAACAACATTTCCTGAAGATAATTTGATCTGAGGTTTTGTTTATTTTTATTTTTTTAAATTGTTTATACTGATTTATTTTTATTTATTTTTTAAATAAATTGGGGGGAATCTTCAAGAAAATTATAAGCATATCTTTTACATATCATCAATGCCACAGTTTGTATGTCCTTGTTGCTTGGGTGTTTTAATTACTCAGTATTTATGCATGAACTAGCTTGTTTTTCATGTTTATTTGTTGTTGTTGCTGTGGGTTTTATGGGATATTAGTCAGCTGTTTCTCAATATACTCTTTTTTTCTCAATTCTGTACACTCTGTAATCCTAAAATACAGTTTATCATGAGCATAATGGCATCAGGTCACTGGCATACATTTAATTTATTAAATAGCCAGTGACTGTCCAACAGGACAACTTTTGTCATTTCAAAGTCAATCAGCGTTTTTCACATCAAATAGCCATATTAAATAAAGAGTGCTTTTTAACACTGAACTAGCCAGCTGGATCACTTGGGGAGAACTTTGACTAAACCACAGGATTTTTAGTACCAGTATTTGGCCAGTGACCACTGT
>CM021534.1:20158130-20170591 GCA_010994315.2 Pisaster ochraceus
CTTGGCTAGTGCAGTGATTAAGTTTGTTTTTCTAAGAATCCTTGGCTTCACAACCAGAATAATACGAAATGAGAAGTGTTTTTTGTCTAGGTTTTTGTTGTTGAGAAATTGGGATGATCATTGATTATTGTTGGTAGGGATCGAGCAGCATTCTCCCTCAGCTGACGTCCGCTGGCCAAATGCCAGTTAAAACACCGTAGGACCAGTCAAAACTCTCTCCAAGTGGTCCGGCTGGCTTGTTCAGTGTTGAAAAGCAACCCTATGAAATATGAAAAATGAAATATGAATTAGTGAAAAAACATCTGCATCTGCTGAAATACTGCTCAACACTCCTAGTTGCTTGGTAGCCATTGGAGTAATCCGAGCTGGATTGTGAGTGCCCATGAAAGTAATTCATTTCTTGGGTGCTTTGGTAGTTCGAAAACTGTTAGTTGGTTGTGGATGTTACATTGGGTGGCGGACTAGTGAAATGACAAGCTAACTGGTCACGCTGTCTAGTCACTTAAAAAGTACCGGTAAACTCTGGGGAGTTCAGTAGGCGTCAACCCTGAAATGTGACTTGTAAAACAGTGGCACTGTAACAAAGGTCATGTGCAGTAATAGAAACTACTGGAAACTCGTATAAGCACTGAACACTTTGTCATCAACATTTTGTGGTAATTGTGGGTGTTGAGGTCAGTCAGCATCGACCCTGAAATTTGGCTTATACATGTGTGTAACACTGTATCCCTGAACATGAGTAATGTAGTGATAAATATACACTGTACATGTACTGAAATACACAATACCCATCAATATTAGGGAAAAATCTCTACCAAGAACGTATACAAATTGTTACCATGAGAGCAAGCCCCTTTAGACTGAGCAAGTCTTACGCATATTCAAACAGTTTGCGGACCACTTTGGTCCCATGTGCATTGCTTTAACGCGTGAAGGAAACAAACTCACACACTTTAACGGGTTCCAATGTTCGAATTCTTACAAGACTTTCACAGTCTACTGAGTTCAGTGGTAGTATTGGTCTCAGTAGGGCGTCATGGCCCAGCAGTTTATAGCATCAAATTCAAGTTCTGGTGGTTAAGTCATCCGGGTGTGGGATCGAATCCTGGTCATGACACTTGTGTCCTTGAGCAAGACGCTTTACTCTAATTGTTTCTCTTCACCCAGGGGTATAAATGGGTACAAGCAAGGGTAGAGGCTGATATTGTGTTTGAAAAAGCCTTCGAAGCGCCACGGCTGAGGAAGATTAAAGGAATGTTATTGGCCTAATGACCAGGGCACTAATGTGTGTTGATACGTTTTTGTAAGATGTGCTTTATAAGAACTAGTTTTTTTTTTGCCAATTTACATTTTTGTTGCTCTTATAATATCCATCCATTTATTGCATTGATTGATTTTTAATAATTTAAATGTTGCAAAACTTGTGTGAATTATCCAGCATATTTAAAGGGCAACATCAGGCCACTAGGTCAGATGTTACTTTATGAACTCTAATCTGTTGTAAAGATTGAATTATTTGCCAATAAATTTGACAGTTTGTGTGTATGGGAGGAAGTTCTACACGGATGAAAAGATTTGCACAATTTATAGGCAAAAGACTTGGCATTGGTCAGGAGAATGGCTCCGTTCTGGAAGACCTGTGTTCAACCGACCGTTACTCCATGTACAAAGTTGGCTGTGTACTTTCAGTCAGTGTGAGTATCTTTGTATCAATACTGCTAGGTCGGGGCCCAATTTCATAACACTATGAAGCATAAAAGTAGTCTAGCGACAAATACAAATCTGGATTAGCAGAAACAGGTTACCGGCCAAAATACCATGTAATGTGTATTGTTTGTGACTGGTTCCCTGGTAATTTTTACTTAGCAGAATAATTTTTTTAGCACCATTCTGCTTAATTTCTTTATGAAATTGGCTTATGGTTTGGCTGTGGCTGTACCAGATTGCTTAAAAATCCCAATGTTGATACTGTAGCCAAGGGCTTTAGCCCTAACTAAATTTGGTTGATTTGGACGCCATCTTATACATTCACGTTAAAAGTGATCAATTAAAAAAATTAAAAATTGTAAAATTTGGGGGATGAAAAAAAATCAGTCCTTGAAAAGTAAATTCTTTATTTTACTCAGGAATAAAAAAATTCCCGTCAAGAAATATAATGATACGTATAATTGATTTAATCTGATGACAGCATGGTATGGGTATGCCTTCTATATCGATTCTACTTCATGAATTGATAAAACTGATGCATCACGCAGCCTGCACTGATGTGATCTTCACTCGAATGGGAACATGTGGTGGGTTGGGTCTAGCACCAGGCACTGTTGTAATCACAGATTCAGCTGTGAATGAGATGTTTGAGCCAGTCTATCAGATGGTAAGTTTTATAAAGCACTTTTGATGCATTGATTTGTGAAAATTAAGGCTCCCTAACCAAAGACGATCTTGCATTTGGCTAAGTTAAAGACCCACTTAAACAAAATCGCTCAAACTAATTTGACTATACATGTGTATCCTTGTTTACATGTTGTTTTTGTTTAGAGTATTATTTGATCAAAAGTATGAAGTTTTCCTCCCTGTAATTTTGTTGAAATTGTTGAAATTGTTGAAAACCTTTAACTCTTTATAGTAAATATGCAAACCAGACAGTTGCATCAGGCACAGAGCACTAACTAAGGGTGCACTTGGTGTCCCTCTTTTAAAGTTCCTAACTGATGGAAACATACCCGTACAAACCTTTCAGAACTCTTTCAACGACCTGTTGACTTTCTTTGTTTTGGGGGAGAGAGAATTAGCTCATTGCAAACTGCATACCAACAAAAAGGACCTATGGGATAAATGCAAAAAAATTGTTAGTTTCCTGACATTTCTACCCTAACAGAGTTTTTCTCGAATGCTAAATGACAGTAAAACAAACATAAATAGGAATACTGGTTTTCCATAGTACGTTTTAGGAAAACAAGTGAATCGCCCAACAAAGCTAAGCCGAGAAGTAGCTGAAGAAATACAAGCAGCTTATGAACCTGGTTCAAAGTATGACGTTGTCATTGGAAACACGATGTGTACTTCTGATTTCTATGAAGGTAGTTGATTGTAGATTTCAGTTAAATCAAGAGTTTTTATTAAGATGCACTTAGTTATACGTCACATACAGTTTACTTTATTTATTAGCTATACACACTTTGAGCAAGTTTGATCATGCAAGGACCAATGATTAACTAGTGGTTGGTTTATGGCGTATAGCGCATACGCACTGAAGTTGAAGTGCGAATAAATGAGAAAATGGCGGTGGCCAGTTTGTTTAGATTTTGTTTGGCTAGGTCGTTAGATGAAAGAGACACGATGATATTTGCTCAGCATGTAACGTGTGCCAAAGGTGATTGTGGACAAACAGTGCTAACAAATTGATGGCAAGCTCTTTATTGAAATGAAGTAATTTGCTGAGTAATGTTTTTGCAAAAGTAATAATGAGTCGGATTAATGTTAATAATTTTTCTGATAACTGGTTGTCTGTGCACAGTGCTTTTAAAATGGTAACCAGTGATGTGACCAGCCTCGATAGGCTGGTTGCAAATCATCGACTAGACTAGTCATCAACTAGTGTGCATTAGATCAGAGTTAGTCAAACATTGGTTAGCTATGGTTCTTGATCAAACTTGCTCATACAAACTTGTTTAGTTGACTCGTAAATTGAGACTATCTCTTTATTACCATTATTTGGACGTACCCATTGGTTTTGTATGCTCTATCAAAACACTGGATCCTTTTTGTCAAGTCCTTGATTTCAAAGGGTAGACACCATCTACTAGCACCCGTGTAATATGTAGTGAGCGATGAAGCTTGCCATATCCCAAATCTCATGCATGTCAATTCCCATCCATTGATGCACCAGTGGCAGGGGAGGTCAGATTGCCCTGCCTCTCTCTTGCCAACTATGGTTCAAACTCTTCTTCACAAAATAATGAGTGGGTCGGGGGGTGGGGGGGACTAGGCTTGAGACCTACTCCTATTCCCATGCTGTGGTACTAAGCTTTGCTAATGGTTGGGTGTTTGTATTAACATTTATGTCTAACGCTGTACATGCGAGTAACCCTTTAACATTTGCCCCCTATTGACGACGGGCCACACTGGCTTGAAAAACACTCTCTCATTGCTCATTCAGAGATAATAATCTGTTTCACTTTATCACGAATTCTACGGACTTTAGGTCAGGCTCGAATTGATGGAGCCATTTGTGATCACACCCTTGAAGACAAGATGGAGTACCTGAAGGCGGCTTATGAGGCTGGGGTCAGAAACATTGAGATGGAAGGAACGTGCCTCGCTGCAATGTGCAACAAATCTGGAATAAAAGGTGAAGAAATTCCCTCTTTTGACCCTCCCTGAATCCCATACTAATTTAATTCTTCTTCAAAGGGGATATGTTCCTCTGCCTCCAAAGACAAGATTTTAAAAGGAGGAGAGAGTTTAAATCTCTCAAAAAGTAATTTGTTAGTTCCCAGCAAAGGAGGGGCTGCAAGCTGTGCTTGGAGTAAGATAAAAACAGTTTTTGCTTTTATGTTCTTGTTCTGTACGTCCATAGGTGCCGTTGTGTGTGTTACCTTATTGGATCGGCTGTTGGGAGACCAGGTGAACATGTCACATGAAGAACATGAAGAATGGGAACAGCGCCCTCAAGAGTTGATGGCAAGTTTCATTGCCAAGCGACTGGAGAAGCTGTGAGAGTATACAGACTAATCTAAAATTATGAATTACATTTTTTTTTAAGGATCTTAAAACTGTGTGCTTGATTGCCCAAAGATTTCTTCTGATTTTGTATCCTATTCTTGGCTTGCATGTGTCCAAATTGAGCGGCTACAGCTTTAGTAATAGCCATTAGCAACAGCCGCAGCCGCCAATTGGACACAGCCTATTTCACAATTTGAAACAGGGATTAGAGTAGCCTTAGTGGGAGAAGGGGCTCTGATCTGTGTACTATAAGTAACTAGATTTGAATTTGCTGTGAGATTATTATTTCTATTTAGACAAACAATGAAAACTTCTATCACTAGTTGTTTATTTAGTATTTTGAATGAGACGTGCTATAAATTCATGATACACAGCAGCAACAAGTCTGGAGCCATATGTACATTTTAGGAGCATTTGATTCATCACTAATATGGGTCTCTTGCAGGAGATGGTTATGTCCATGTTGATGTCCTTGGCAGATAGTGATAGGAATTCATTCTTTGCCTTAGACATACCTTCAACATTCAATTGGTCTTCAGAAGAGATTTCCTCCGTCAGTGCGAGCAAAAATTCACGATGTGAAATATTGGTCATATTGATTGAAGTTTCAACTTTATTTAAATTGAATTATATGGCCCATCTGAATAGTTCCTCTTGTTGACCAAATTCACCTGACGTCATAAACCTCCAGTATGGGGGTCAGTTTGGGGGTCAGATGTTTGTTAGTATGCAGTAGTGTGCATTTTAGGTGACATGTTTGCAGTTGGACCAGCACCATATCTTTACATGTTTTTGACTCCTAAAATGGCAGACCATGGGCAGACTGTAGCTTCGTGTGACATCAGTGCAATGGGCCTATACCATCTAAGGAACCTAGTATGTTATATAGGATAGCAGGGTACCAGTTTATTTGCAATAATTTCCAAAAATGGTTTGGAGACACAGATATAAGCTTTAAAGAAATTGTGTACAATCTCAACAACTTCCACAAACTCTCTCATCAAAGGAGATAAACATCAAAAACCAATTCCAGCAAAAGTATTCTCATTCTAGTTTTGTTTTAAAATCATTGATCATGAACTGAAACACTGTGAATACGACAATACTAGGTGACAATACTTATAGGCGTTGTGAAAAGCAGTCAGCCTGGGATTTGAGCCCACAACCTTGTGATTGCAAGCTCCGCAGTCTAACCAGTAACCACAGTGCCAATGTTGAAAGAGTGGGATTAAAACCCATAATCTTTTAGATCATTTCGTCTTGGTTCCAATAAATGGCTACAATGTTTTATTACTATTGGTTTGAAAATAACAATAATAAAACTTATGAGCTGTCAAATTATCAAAAATACTGTAAGTCCTTTTCCATACATGTGACATTTGTTGTTGAAAAATACTTAATTTAAATTTCATACTGAAATCATCCATATCTTATTGGATCAAACCTCAAAAATTTGGAGTATATTTTTAATACAAGTTGAAAAAACAAGTGGTTTTAAAAAGAAAATTATACTGAAATTGTTTCAATCTGGTACTCATTTTACAGGATTGAGTCGTTTAAACAATTGGTGTAGTAAATAGTAGTGATGTTTCAATACCATTAATTTTAGTCATATAGGTCATAGTGTTAAGACATTTATATTTTTCCAGATGGATATATTGAAGAAAAATTTTTTTTTTGTGGAAAATATTCTTTCTCCCATTTGTAAATAACTGACCAAATCCATGTCATCAATTATTACCATTCTGTATAGAGCATATGAACTTAAATGAAGATGAAATTAAACTAGGACAAATTTGTTGTGAACGATAGAGTTATTTGATCTTATAAACTCTGGTTAGGTTCAGTTTATCTGTTAATTACACAGTTAACCCATCTAGGAACAGTGAGTTTTATTCCAAAGTGCCTGCTGTTTAGTTAGACTGTAAGCAATAGTCCTGTATTTTTTGTAGAGACCAATCTCTAAAATCTTGTCTTTACTGAGGTAAATGACAGAGTTATTTGATGTCATAAACTCTAGTCATCAGGTTCAGTTTGTGGGTGACACAGTTAACCCATCTGGGAACAGTCTCTGTTTTCTTCTAAGTGCCTGCTGTTTAGTTAAACTGTGAGCAATAACTTTATTCTTTTTTTGTAGTTCAGCACAAAGACCGATCTCTAAAATCTTGTCTTTACTGAGGTGATATTGACACAAAGGCCATGTTCCCATTGGACTTAAAATTGTGATGTCACTGCATGACATCAATCAATCAATCAAGTCGACTCTCGTCGGACTGCAACAAAAGCACGCCACACATCACGTTCTCCCATGGCTGTCCTGATCTCAGCTGCAGAGGTTAGCTCAGTATCACGACGCAACTGGTCCACGTAGGTTAGTGTCTGCCCACCTCAAGAGGCTACTCCATGTGTGGGTTCCCAGAGAATGAGTTGGCTTGCAGCTATATCTATATAGCTGCAAGCCAACTCATTGTAACTTAGCAATAATCTGAGTGTACCACTTGACAAGTTACCCAGACTGTGAACTTACCAGGATAGAATTGTTATCACACTGAATAATATATATATATGTAGAAATTGGTTTTTACCAGACATTGATGTGTTATAAGCACTCTATGTACTCGGTGCTTCCTCAAGTCCTGCAGAAAATACCTACATGCATCAGGTTACAGGATTTGAGCTGACCTACGCCACCAGGCACACTCTGTGGTCAATAGTTAACATATCTGCTTGGGGGAAAGCACCAAAGTATACAATATGCTTACTACACATCATTGTATGGCAAAGAAAACCAACATATGCCACTGTATGCAGTGATAGTAATGTAACAGAATATTGACAAGTGACTTCCCTGCAAGTCACAGTACATGTAGCTTTTTAATACAAATGTTTACATTCTTAATTTACCGCTGTCTCTTATGATATTTTAATTCCTTATCAAGAAGTCCACAGTGAACACAGCTTTCAAATGATTGAAAGAGATATTGACATGAAAGTTGATACAAAAAGGTTTTTTATTGTAGTCTGTATTCTGAATGGTTTTATGACATGTGCATTATTATAATCGTAATCTATGTTGACAAGACATTGCAGTAAAACACATCAAGATTTATAACATTTGTTTCCTAATTTACTGGTTTTAAATATTGCTATAAAAATTAATATGTCCATATATTAGGAGAAGTAAGGGATACATTTAAAGGACCCATTTGAAGTTAAAAACAATTGAACAGAAAAATCATTCTTTGTTTTATATTAAAGCATTGTTAATTGAGTCACAGGATAATTCCATATTTTGTCGCCATATATGTACAAAAAAAACTGTTAAAGAGTTTGAAGTCCATGATATCAAGGAGATTAATAAAGAAATACCCCAAGGTTATAAAAGGTTACATAAGTCTAGTTATGTCGTTTAGTTCCACCCCATTTGATGTGTTATAAATTTACAGAATTACACCTCAGCTAAACCATTCTTTACCAAATAGAGACGTTTAAAAAAGGGTAGATATCAAATAAATATTACAATTCAGTAAACTCATTTTCTAAGCTTAAAGACTGATCTCAAATTTCACTATTGTCATATTTCCCAAATAATTTTTTTTAAAGTGTACAAACAGTACTTTTTCAAGTCTAATTACGGCATTATGAAAATTGTACACAAAGTCACCCCCATTTTTAAAACCATCATAAAAACTATGATAAAAATAACAAAACTAACAATTTTATCAAATCAATGAAATTGTAAATTCTTTTTAAATAGTTTAAAACCTTTTGTTGTCACCACATTTTATTTAAAAAAATTCAGCGGCAATTGAACATCAGTCACTACCAAAGCATGCATTAACATTCACTCAGCATTGGACTAAGTGGATAAATGAACAAAATAATACAATAATAATAATAATCTGTAACATTTTAATGTCACTTGGATTACATTGAACAACAAACATAACATATCCTACAAAACATAGAACATCATATATACAGCTTTTTAATGTAATATTTTTACATACACAATATAAGTATAAATATCTTTTACACATTAAAAATAGTTTTACAGAAGCCCAAACACTGCCTGCTCTTGTTGGGGGGAAAAATACCATCGTCTAATTGTTCATTAATTTAACAGCTTCATTTTTTCCTTTCTTTTAACGGCTGAGTTTTGATAGTCGTTTTCTCCCCTAGTACATGTTCAAAAATTGAAGCTTGCCTTGCAAAGTCTGGTGATTGGGTTCCCAATCTTATTTCTTAGTATTTGCAAGAAAGCAAACTTTCATACTGGTCTGAAAGCTCTCTGCTTAGCCTCTTGAGTAAGATGATACTGCTGCAGCCACAGACAAGAGTCAATTGTGTGAAAATTGACCTAGAAAATAATTTTGTTTTTGTCTTGAACTGAGCATTTTGTCTGTGATACCAAGTTTTGTGCAGGCACATTGTCATTTCTTGCGCTATTATTATACGTTTTGGCACACTAATGTTACCGCCACAATGTTCAGTTGTATAAACCTTAACTAATGAAGGAATGTTCAAGTGACAAATGGATGTCCTAAAACATTCATGATTGTAAAGTTCCGTCACCTTAAGAGATGAAACAATTTTTCTATGCACACACTGAAAAAGTCACCTCAATATTCTACAGGATCCTTTGCTACGATTGGAACGACGTCAACTTGAGTTTGCCTGGTATGCATGTGGAACTGGTTAACAGCAGTATTTACAGCAGATAAATAATGACATTGAATACAAACCATGAGAGTGAATACATTGTAGGGTTTGTTAAAATACTCTAGTATAGCGTCAAGCCGGTGGGTCATGTTCAACTAAATAAACTCTCAAGTGCTTTGTAAATATTACAGTTGATAAATAGGCCTATATACGAGCTTTTATTTAAGTGTCAAATCTTATCTTCTTGCTTTTTTTGGTAAACAAACTGAACATTTCACTCTTAACTGATAAAAAAGTAAATTTCATTTTCTTTCGTAAAACTAGTTTAGGAGCTTATACTTTGTGTCTTAAGGTGTCTTAATTTTTTACATATTTATAAATATTGATATATTTCCGGTGGGTATTAATACTCTAAGGCACAGTTACGAAAATAAACTAACACAACCCAAGTCATCTTAGTTTACTAACTAGTTTAAGCTGGTTAGATAAGTTGAGCTTTAGCTTTTATAGTTTAACTTGCTGATTATGCGAGTTCAAAACAATTATGTATGATTGTTTAAAAAAAAAGAGTCAAAGAAAAAAACTTCAGTAACTGTAAAATAACAGTGGTAAAGTTGATTGCAAAAATAACATGTGCATGTATGGGGAAAGGTACATTATTGAACTTTTATTCATGAAATACAATGGCTTGTATCAATTGGCCAAGACATTTAATTGTATAAGGTGTTCATTATGAGTTGAAGAAAAGGATGAAGCCACTGCAGCCTAATTTCCTAGAGCTGCTTAAACACAAAAAGTGATGATGATTAGTTCTGAAATACATCCTCACCCTATACAAAATCACAAATTTAGAGTTATTTTCCTTTAAGTCAATGTGAAGAAACTGCAGGCAACTGCACCCCAGGTAATTGTGGGCTGGCAACAAACAACTTGCATTATCAAGCTGCAGAAAATATATTTACAAAATGCAGCGTCGTACAAAATATTAAAACTATCCACACATAGCAGTCAGCTAGAGTCTATACACAGCTGTTAATTGTATTCGTTTTTTGTTGTCGGGGTGAAATTTTCAACTTTGGTCATTTCCCGTCGTGGTGGCAACCTGATGCCTAAATGCACTAGGGTGTTGACAATCGTAATCATCATCCGTGAAATGATCCACGTTGTCGTCTTCATACTCGAGATTTCTTCTCATCTCTTTGGCCTGGCAGCTTTTGATCCACGTACGATAGCTGATTACCGACATAAGAGCACCAGCTACAGCCGAGCATAACGCGATTATGAGGATAAACGTAGGGCTGATTGGATTGGCAGGGGCTGGTTGCTGGACACAAGCCACAGAAGGTTTGGCTTGTAATCGCTGGACTTCTGGGATAGCATGAGGGAAAGGCTCTGAAATAAGGAAAGGTGATCAAAGTAGAAATCATTAATCAGTGTTCTCTACCCCTAGCTTTGATTTTGTCTACTGTGTTTTCACCCTCTTGTGGTTAAACCAGCCCATTCTTCCTTTGCCCTTGTCTCCGTTTTCATTGTCTATCCCTTGCTTTTTCTGAATGCATTCTGATCCTCTCTTTCCACTTCTGTTACTTTAGTATATTTGTATGTGTGTTTTGTGTTGTCATTGCGTCTTTGCGAAAGACTCAGCTAGAGTCGAAATGTCAGACTATTAATTATTTTGAAAGAGTAACTTCTAATGTCTTTATACTTTAAAAGCAAAACCGGATTTTTTCTTAAATGCCTCCATCGACTATAACATGAAGTAAAATTATTGTACACATTTCTGAATTTATTTCTTCAGATCAGAAATTATATTTTTAAAGTTTATTTTAGTTTTCTTTGTTTAACTTCTTTGAGTCATACACGTGATTTTCTTGCCTTCACAATGTGATTTTTTTTTATGAGTAGAAATCCAACCAACCTTTAGCAGATTGACAGAGATTGACCTCCTTGATGCATCCAATGCACTGTCCATTAGTAGGGTTGGATTCCATGCAGCGACGGCTACGATGTTTATGAAGCTGGCCATCTTTGCTGCACTTGGTCCATCGGCTCCACTCCTTCCAGCCAGAGAGGTGATAGCTACGATGACTCGGTGACTGAATGGAGCTCTGCTCACCGGACGAACCTGCAAGAAGAAGGAGACCTAAGGGCATGTTAGCATCTGTGGGAAGTTATCCAGAAAAAAAAGACACAGTACAACATTAGGATGAATTGATTACTAATATCCACCTTGGGGTAAACATTGTTCACAGACAAGACACAGAAAGCCTTTGTCATAGACACAAACAATTTAAGCTCAGCAAAATAAAAAGTCACAAGATGTACCCACTTCCTTATTAAATAGCACTTTAGAGTAAAGATTATATCACATGTAAAAAGACTGAAGGGATGGAACGTACCACAATTCAAAGAAATAGAGACATGGTGTGGAAGGAGAAATGTTTCATGATTACCGGGGTCAAGAGGTTTGAGGCGACAGGGCATGTCTGGGAGCATGAGGAGGATTCTAGAGGGGCTAGAAAGGATTCTAGACGGACTAGAAAGGAGACGTGGTGTGGAAGGAGAATGAATACCGGGGTGAGGGGGTTTGAGGCCATGTCTGGGGGAGCAGGTGGCACAAGGCTCCTAGAGGGACTAGAAAGGAGAGGGGGAAGGAAGTAATAGCAACCAAAGTAGCTCCAAGTTAACAGCTTACTGTCAAAATCAGGGCATTCTGAGATGGAGCAGGCCTGTGTGTCTGTACTGGAGCCTGGGCATCCATTGCCACCGTGTGCTGGCGCAGGGTTGTTACAAGTTCTTGTACGCATACGTGTTCCCGCACCGCAGGTCTGACTACACTCTGTCCATTCACTCCAGCAACTCCAACCACCATCCACTGCAACGTCAAACAAGAAATTATTCTGTATGGTTTAGTTTTATTTGGTTGGGTTGGGGTTTTACCAATATCAGGGTTTCTACAAAAGTCAAATTTAAGACTTTTTAAGACCCTTTAGTGCTACACTACACCAAATTTAAGACCAATTGCGTGACACTAACTATAGTTTATAGAAGGTTTTGGGGAAATCTACTACCAC
>CM021534.1:20178673-20190920 GCA_010994315.2 Pisaster ochraceus
CTTATGCTTACCTCTGCATAGTTGTTTATTACATTCGCGTGTCTCTTCTGGCGTTCCCATACAGACACTTCCTCCGAGACAATGTCTAGATCTAGTCTGGACTCCACCGTTACATTTAGCTGAACACACACTCCATGCACTCCATTCACTCCATGAACCTAGAAAGAGGAGAAATGGGAGGTGGGGGGGAAAATGCATCAATGATGGGATCGATAATTTGGGTTGACTTCACTGGAACGGGTGGGCACCAGTGGAACTATGGCATCATCTCTCCCATCTCAAAGACATTAAAACAACTCAAAACTCAATTTCTAACTCACCTGCTTGTTACCCGGGCCCAATTTCATGTAGCTGGGGGGCAGAATGTACTGCTTAGCAAATTTCTTCATTAAGCGAAAAAATTTTTGGGGCATCAGTCGCAACAATGTAAACTTTATAGAATTTTGGCTGGTTACCTGTTGATGCTAAGCAAAATTTGTCTGGGCTTAGCAAGTTTTTTGGGCTAGGCTTTATAAAATTGGGCCCTGAAAAAGTCCCAAAGTCATAAAGCTAGGCCCAATTTCATAAAGCCTGTAAGTGTAAAAACTGCTAAGCACAGAAAAATTATGCTCAGCAGAAACAGGTTACAGCCTAAGATAGATTGAGTTTTATATTGTTGCGACTGGTGCTCGCTTAATTTTTGCTCAGCAAAGAAAGTTTGCTAAGCAGTATTTTCTGCTATACAGCTTATTGAAACAAAATTTGCTAAGCACTGAAAAAACTTTCTTAGCAGCCCAAAATTACAAGCCAAAATGCCACAAAGCCTACATCTATTTCAACCATTTCCCCACTGATTTTGATTGCTTAGCCATAAAACTTGTTTAGCATTAATTCCTGCTTAGCACTTTTATGATTCTGGGCCCTGTTTTTCCCATAATGGGGTCTTTCTCAAGGTGCACCCAGTATTTAGAGCCATGCACAATTGCTTTTGTTTTTATGCTGTGTGCGCAGACTGTTGGTTTCCAAATCAAACAGACAGAATCATAACTTTAAATACAGGCAAGTTGCAAGAAATCTTTATCTTGTTACAACATGCAATTTCATCCAATGCTTAATCATGCTTCCTCTGAAATGGCAATTTGACTCGTCCAAAAACAGCCAATAAAGTGACAGAAGTAAATTAGCATAAAATAGGAAAATGCAAAGTCAGAAATACTCTCTTTGTTATATATTGGAAGGTTTTCTTGGAATACCTACACCTGACATAGGTTGATTACTGGGGCCACACCCTCTTTTTTTACTGAATAGTAAAAACATTACAAGATTGTATCATCTTAAATGCCATACCTACCTCTGTTTCCACCTCATCTGATATTTATAAAAACCTAACCAACTTTTAGAATGGAATGACTAAGGGGGCTCGTCAAATGCTATCAAGCGACTCCATCAGTCAAGCAGTCACAGGGTGGCGACGCGTTTAACTAGAAATCGTTCCACTGTGTATGTTTTCAATCAACAGATAGTGTTGGTTTTAAACAAAAAGCATCTAAACATTGGATTGCAAAGCCATACATGAATCAACGTTCTTTTCTATGAGTCACTCTTCCTGGTTGGTCAGAGTTAGCCCCAAATTTCCATCCATTAATAGACGTTTGGAATGATGTCATTCTACGGGTAAAGTGCCACAGACGGCACTGTGATCGGCACTGTGGTGGATAGCCTTACCTCAATACTATCTGTGTTTCAAATCCCACGAGGCATGCATCGATGCAAGCAAACAATTACCCAAGGATCCTTTTTAGGTTTGGTGTACCATAAGTAAAAACTTATTTAATACATACAAGTGGCACTTTCTACTTCTCAAAATCCTTGTCACTGATTTCAGATCAGACTGAATGCGTTCTTACAAAACCAACGCTTTATGCTATCCTCATTACATATTTGATCTTAAAACCATTAAACAAACACAAAAGGAAAGATCAACTTTGAACTTTGACATCTTTCCAGTGATTCAAGGATTCCTGACCTCTCTCTTTTTCTTAGCAACCAATATGATCCTAGCTATCCATCTAACTGTTTGTTCCCCCATAGTACAATAAAGGTTGACATCCCATAGTTAATCTCATGTGCTCCATGGGAAAGCTAGTGACTCTCAAGGGATATGAATTGTATTCCTTGTAATGGAGACTAATTCCTTGAATAATAAAGACAAATGATTTCAATTAGTGTTTCACATTACCCAATTGTTCTCTGCCTTTGGGAATGCTTGTTATGCTATTAAGCTGTTCTTTAACCAATTTGCAGAGCCAGAAACCAAAATTGAAACCAAAATTTGATATGCTTAGTCAATTTGTTTTTCCTTTTTCAGCAAACGTTTCTAATAGAATGTTCATGCAGCATGTGTAACTTTGCATAGAGTTGAACCTTTCTCTGTTCGCAGGAAGCCAATAAGGTCTTATAACTGTGCGGCCATTTTCTTTTTTTCCCTTTTGCATACAAAACACTTTATCACATTGAGGGTTGAAAGAGAATAGACTGGTCCCTTGATGTGGTAATGAGCACTCAATACTTGTACATGGGGAATCTGACTAATCTAAACTGAAGAGTGTGTAAAGCTTATTCCTCAGAATGTTGCTAACGGATGAACTGTTAACGGAATAAACGATCATTTGAGTAAACTCAGTAATTTAGACTTAAATATTGAAAAAATAGTATAACAAATAAATGCTTTTTTTGCACTTCATGCAATGATGATGAGCAAATGATGTAATAATAAAAAAAAAGAAATAAAAAGAAAGCAATAAAAGTCATGCTCGTCAAGAGGCCATGTACCTGAATTTTTCACGACAACAGCAGTACCTGAGCAGTTAGTAACCTGTATACTGTCACCCACACAGGGGGTTCCACCACACTTGGGCTCCGGAGAATCACAGACACGACGTCGACACAGACAGTTAGAGTCACCGCTAGGGTCGTGGCATGGGAACCAGTCACTCCAGGCACTGTAACCTCCATCAACTGAAATGTAGGAACCGGTGTTGACAAGAGAGATATTAAAACTATTCAGATAACTTGGAAAATCACAAACCGATGACTTACTTTAGATTCACTATTCATGTTTGGAAATTAGAACCATTTATCCTGATGCAAAATCTTGGATTCAAGTGATCTTACTGATTAGAAGCTGCCATGGAAAAAGATCTCAACGTTGAGGTATGGACCCCTTAAAGGCAGGGTGTACTTTTTGGTATTTGTCAAAAACCAGTATCCTCACTTGGTGTAGCCCAACATATGCATAAAATAACAAACCTGTGAAAATTTGGCTCATTGGTCATCAAAGTTGCAAGAAAATAATGAAGGAAAACAAAAACCCAAACCACTCTTGTTGCAACAATTGTGTGCTTTCAGATGCCTGAGGCTATTTCCAGATTCAAATTTTGAGGTGAAACATGACCTCTTTCTCTACAACTACATTACTTCAAAGGGGATGGTTTCTAACAAGGTTTTATAACATCCACAGCTCTCCAGTTGCTCTTTACCAAGTAAGTTTTTATGCTCATTAATTTTTGGAGTAATTACCAAAGGAATACCCTTCCTTTAAAGGTCAGACTGGAGTTAACAAGATGAAGTGAGTCTGAGTGACAGACGAGGAGAGGTTAGAAGAGGCTAGCTGGGCCCTGGATGTACATACCTTATATCTAGGCACTTTGAGTTGACAAAAATTACTTCACAAGGATTGCAAAAAAACAACACACACAAACTGGTATCTAGCCCAGATCTCATCTGTAAAACATGTTTTCATTTTCAGACATTTTTCACAGTGCAGAAAACTAACTTTTCAAAATGTTTGATTTTTCTCAGATGGATTTGACCTGAAATCCATATCCAAAAAGTTTGTACACCTTTTGGGGAGCTTTTTACACTACATTCATTGGTGCACAAACCTGAAATTAAAAACTGAAATTTTTTACAGTTGCAGTCATATTTCCTTGCACTGTTTCCCTTGAGTGATAGGATCCTTCCTCACTCTAACAAAATCCAACACTATATGGTCCCTCATCACCCAAACCGTTGGATTATAGACCACTTGCATTTGATGTTGCATTTGATGACAAATGCCCAAAACAGTGTCCTCACTGAGGTCATTGAAGACCTGTACTTATTGGCTGAAAGTTGACATGCTTGCACTTTTTCATTGCTTGACCTCAGCGGTGGAAGCCAATGCAAGGGGTCTTTGTTGGTTTTTTGTGGCTTGCCTGATCTCATGTAAAGCACGATCAGCTCACTAGTGCAGTTCTCGGTCCAACAGAATCAAACAAAACACAGAGGGATTTTATAGGGGTTGGGGTGGTTAGGTTAGTTGAATAATAGTTGGTAACATCATGAGAGGGGCACATCTCTCTTTTCGAGTCTTTTTGTTTCCTTACCTGCTCTATTTATCACTGGGCATGAGGTTATTTGTTGTATCCAACGTGAGGCATCTTTACTGCTATAAAAAGAAGAAGAGGTTGAGAGAGGTAAGGTTTACAACTTGGACAGTAGAAATACAGGGTTTGTGGTAATACCTCAGAAATATCTGGTTAGAATATTAGTGATCGGGAAACAACCACTGGTGAAAAAAGTCAACATTTCCACTAGAATACTCTGATTGCAGTGTTGGAGGTCTTGACCGAGGTCTCAGTCTCAAACAGTAAGGTCTTGGTCTCCGATTCAGACTGTTAGGTTTTGGTCTCGGTGTTGGTCTTGGAAGATGAGGTCTCTGTCTGAGACTTTGAGGTCTTGACTCCAACAGTGTCTGATTGTATTCAAGAGGCAGTAAAAAAAAACCTGCTTTAACTTTCTAAACTGGTAAACTGAGCTTCTCTTACTTTTTGGGTTTGGTTGTACAGCGTCTGGCACGAGTGTCCCATCCACAGTAAGGATCTCTAGAGTCCAAGCATTCCCTGAAAGAGTACCAATCATTTTATAAATCATTAGAGTCATCTAAAAGAACCTTCGCATATGCCGCTGTCTCTGAGGTCAAACAACACAGCGCTCACATGCACAGCTCTCAGCCAATGGGAGGTCTTTCTTTGGCATCAGTGAGGGCGCTATTTGAGCTTGTGACATCATATGCAAGGGGTCTTTGGGTAGACACCTGGAGACTAACAATTAGTTTCAAGTTTTCAAAACGGATAAATATTCATTTGTGTAAAGCATAGCTGGGTTTCTGCTCTGAAATGACACAGGTCATAGGTTCGAATCCCAACCAAGTGATATCCCTGTGGTTTGTTTTTCACAAGACTTGGGAAAGTATTGAGTATACAGTGCTTAACATACTGGTCTAAGGGAACAACACAAACACAAAAAGCATAGCTGCTATGAATAACACCAAAAAAATCCCATTAGCGCCTGTTTTTTCATGACAAAACAGAACAGAGGTGTTATGAATGTTTTAAAGGATTAGAAAGTACCGAGTAAGAGGAAGTCTTCACTTTTCTGCATGGCACAAAAAAAGACACATTTCTTACTTTACTGAATCACAAGCATTGCTCAGAGATTCCTTTAAAAAAAATTATTTCTTATTAATTTTACAAAGCAATTTGTCAATTAGTTCAGGAAATCCTATCCTTTGAGATCGAAGGAAGTTGGAAATTACTGTCAAACAATGGCGTTAGGAACTTAACAAAAAAACAAATCACCTCAGAGAGCAGTAAAACTTCCAAGGTTGATTATGCTTATATAAATACAACTTCTAAAAAAAGTCCTTAATAAGATAAAGAGTTCAAATTAACATGCTCTATGCAAGTAATGCATGAAGGGATTAAAAAAGAAAGAAAATATGACAAACAAATCTACCTGTTTATTTTCTTTTCCAATAAATTTACTTTAAACCAAACTTTTAGATTTTGAACATTTCATTTTCTTTCCCAATAACTTCAAGCCAAACTTTTAGATGTTGAACAATCATACGATTGGCCATCTAGCCATTCTGAAACGTTAGGCGAGTAAAAATATTTGCGCTTATCATCACAGTCATCTTGGTTGCGCCATTTTTTGGAGTCAATGTCGCCCATGAGTTACACAGTCTAGCTCATATTTGGGGCAATGGGGTGTCACACGCTTAATATAATGTGTACATGTAATTAGATGGACTCGGGGTGTGGCAACTTATCTCCGCACAGTAAACTTTATGACCAATTCATGATCCTGGACTGTTTTTTCTCCCGCCTATTCAGTGTCTGCATGTCAAAACCAATTAGTAAAAACTGTTGCGACCAGACTGTACTGTATGGTTACTTTCACATGACTCAACTTATATTACGTTCCCTGTTAGTTTAGGTACTGCTGATCATATTGATCCATATTTGTTGGTTTATATTAGTAGAACTATTTTGACTAATCAAATCAGGTTGGTTCGAAAATTTAAGACTTATGCGGCAGACCACAAACTGACGTTGAAGGTAAACAGTAAACATTCACCGAAATAAAGACATTTTTTACCCCAAATCTCTGAAAGGATATGGCAAGTTTTGATTGAAAAAGGATATCATTGATGTATGCCAGCATTTTCCACTAATCTACTCTGAATTTCCTGCAATTTCCTTTCCTCAGACAAATTGTACAAATTATTACATTCAAAATGAGAACGACCAATGGGGAACACTTACTTCATTGAGACATACAGGTAACATCGTTGTAAGGGTACCTTCACCACGCCAGCTGACCGTCCAACAAAGAGGGCATTCTAATATGCAAATCAAATCAATATTCAACAGATATTTCAGGGGAAAATACTTTAATGTTTAGCTCACCCTTACAAAATCGAACAAAACAACAACATCTTTTAGACGACATCCTGCACAAGTTTTTCACCTGTACACTAAATGATTGACATCAACAAGGGATTGACACGCTACTATTATTTGATACAAATTCACGTGGATGTAACACATGGACTAAGCCCTCGCTTGGGATTCTCAATTAGTTGTTTCCTTTGTTCTTATTTTGTTTCCCAAGCTTCCTTTACTCCTTGTGTATTCCAGAGCCAAATGTTTGAGCTTATGTTACCATAGGGCAAGGGTCTGTGTCATGCTGGGTGTATTAGCCACTGCAGGAAGGCATGGCTTCAACTAAGAAAGTCAATGTCCGTCAATCTAAAGCTGTTTAATTCACTTCCCTTCAAAGCACGGTACGACACTACAACCACGATTTCAAAAGACTTGATGAATGTGAAAAACTTTGTCAAGCTGTGTCGGCATTGCCGGCTATGGCTAATACTGAGGGTGTTGCTATGGGCTCTATGCTATGGGCATCCTATACCTCAACTCTTGTTCACATGGTGATCAAGCCCCAGCCACAGCCGGCAATTCGGACACAGACTTAAATCATGTGGAGAAATGTTTCCACTGTTGCCACTTTGTGAACCTTGAGGAAATCGCTCGTTAATGCAGCAATTCAAAAGACGGCAACTTTAGCCTACAATATCACCACCAGACAGGACTCCAGGTTTGCATGGTGAATGTGCAACAAGTTGGAGGTACCACCGTGTATAAAAACTCTTATGTGAGTTTGTGTGGCTCTGAAAAGAACTGGTGGTGTACTCCATATCACTACACGTTGAATGACGGCATCAATATTCAGCATGAAGAAAGATTTACACTTTGTGTTTCAATACCGTTCACGTGACCAACAGAATTGGAAAGAGTGACATTTTTGGATAAATTTAATGTTACGTCACTTTAATTTGTGACTTTCTCACGCGACAATGAAAAGTAGGTCTGTGGTGTTTTGATTTCCATCAATTTCTTCTTCACATAAATATCAAGTTATGTTTTCCAGACACTGATCAGGATCCCAATCATCAGGGAACTGAAGCGGTGACATGTTTTTCACCTGTTCCAATTAGACGTAATATCGTCTGAGCTCGGAGAGCTTGACCTTTTGACCTTGTTATTTTTCACAAGGAAATTCAAATCACCATTGGGTGAGGAGTACAAAGTTGCTCTCCTGTGTGTTCGAAATGATCTCATGGATTTTAAAGTTAGATCAAACTTCACTTATTGAACTTTTAATTGGTATTGGTACCATCATAGGTCGATGAAAAGTTATCCAAGTGTTACCAAAAAAGGCACATCAATTTTCTTAAGGAGTGTTTCAGGTAACTACATTCATAGTTATAAGGATAGAAGAAGTATGGTATAACGCACCCACTACATTAAGTAGACACTAAGTATACACACAGCTTTTGTCCGCCGGGATACAATGACCAACAAGCATTTGTAGGCATCTTTGAAAGCAAGGTTGAAGAATGTTTGTACCTTTCTCCCTGATGCCATGAGGTATGCCAGGTGTGTACAGTTGAAACACTGACAAATCCAACACCCCTGGCGCTGGGTTTAATCCCCACCCTAGAGACACATACCCTCAGGCACTACGGGTTTCTTATCCCCTACCCCAAGGGAATCTCTGGCATTCTTGCAAGCAATGAAAAAGAAAACCCCCGCCACTGGACTACTCTTTAGGAAAATAAAGATATTTAAGGCATAAGTGGCTTGTGTCAATACAAAGAGGCCGTTTGTTGTGGACCATGAAAACAATCAGAATGTTGTCCTACCGTCTCTTTGTGAAGCGTGATTTTCTTCAGGGGTTCGCATTGGTTGTCCTGGAAAAAGAGGAAGTAAAAAATAATGAAGTTACTATTTTTTCTAGTACTTTGTAAAAGAGGTGCACGCCAAACTCCCGCCCAAAAAGAAAAAAAGAAAAAAGAAAAGAAAAGTTAAACCTAACTGATATTTATTCAAGCCACGAAACACACCTGTTCATCAAAATGAATTTCTAAAGGATGGACTTTAACTAAAACATTCTGAAAGATTCACTTCCTTGTCAACTTTTGATTGATTGATCGGAAAACTACAAAATGAAAGAGTGTGACAAGCCAGCTTTCGGAAGAAATAAATTTCTGTGCGGCAAAGAACCGCTTAAGGTATCAGATGCCTAGAAGAGTTTTAAAGAGGCAAGAACCTGTTTGCTTCTTGGTCTTCTTTGGTTTCCCCACAGGAAAAGGAAATAATTCTAAGTTCACACGTCAGGTTATAAGAACTGGGGTCAAAAAGTGCAGGTAAATGAGGCCATGCACGGCAGCGTACAACAGGTGTTCTGAGTCTCATGTTTGAATTGGGGTTTTGGTAAGCGATAAATTCAAAGTCACTTAAGAGAGGGAGCTCACAATGACAGACAGGATAACTGGATTTCTTCAAATATAAAATGCTCAGCTCTGGGAAGGAATATGAAGGAATTGTTCCCTTCTGCGTTGTAAAGTAATTTTTTCCTACAACTACCAACAAAGTTAACACGTATGGATGCGGCTACATCTATAAAAAACAACTTAATAAAAAGAAACAAGCAACTCAATCCAACTATTATTTAAAGAAACAAAGACACACCAGTCATGAGGTACTTACTGGAGTAATGCACAAAACCTCCAACTCACAAGCTTTGTCGATTCCCGGTAATTTAACAACCTTGGTGATCTTTCCATCCTCTGCAAAAATAAAAACACTTGAGTTTGTCAAAGTTTCACACATTATTCTGATTGCCACTGAAAAGCCTTTTTCTCAGTCATGAACTGATGTAAAAAAGCACTTTTACGATAGCTCAAATCTTAGTGTGGGGAGTTGGCCTAAATTGGGGGGGGGGAAGAAAAGAAAAAGTTAAACCAGATCAAGAACCATTCTTAAAGTGGTCAAAGCTTGAGCACGATTCAACCTAGTAATCTATGGATTTTTTTCTGCAGGATTCGGAAACACTTTGTATGAAGTGTGTATCACACATCAACACGTCAAAAACACTATTATTTATCCCTGTTGCCAATGATTGCATCTCATAAAAAGATTCAAAATGCTGGTGCTGTATCCGGTTCATTGGAAGATTGACTGGGTCCTTAAAGAACTCAAAACATGACATGTAGTCTTAGAACTAGTATTTGCCTCAATGTTTTAACATTCAGACTTTATTTTGTTCAAGTCATAGAATTCTCTTCTTGAGTTTTAATTACAATTCTGTAATCTTCCTAAACGGTAGTGTTTGTTTTCCCAAAATGCACATACACACTTGATCATTGACTATGGCTGTGTCTGAACCAAGGGACTGTGGCTATGGCTACGGCTATGGCAGTTGGCAGCAGCGACCACCTTGAACAACAGGCCTTAACAGTGGTCTGGTCAAAGCCACAGCTGAAGCCGCCAATACGAACACAGACTATGTCACATCAAAGTTACTTCACTGTAATCATATATCTTGAAATACTTCAACCTTCATTCAATTAGTGAGAATCATTTATGGAGCTACTGGCGCTACCAGATTTTTAAAATTGCAACTTGGACTAGAAAAAACTTTGCCAACAAGGCGAAAGTAGATTAGTTACAGACACTGGAAGCACCCTGCTGTGCATCCTAAGGAGAGATTTAAGTTACACCGTCCCACTGTGGGCTAAGGGAGAGGCTGGCGCTAACTCTATGGGTGTAAAACTCTCATAGTGGGTTCAGACTTGTTTCGGAAGTCATTGGTTTTTTCCTCCCTGCTGTTTTTTTAAAGTGAAACTCTTTGCTGTATATTTTGGAGCCACTGGCTAATACAGTGTTTACTTTAAAAAAAAAAGGATCATGTTTTCAATTGTTTGAACCATTACAAATCAACCTCACAAAACAGCTACTGATGATCCAGGCTGGTTGTACAAATTTACTAAAGTACATAATAATTGCCAACAATCCTAACTCACTTTAAATCAGATCACAACTAAACCTCAAACAAACACTTCACCCCAAACTGTAAAGTTCAACCGCATCCAAAACAATCGTGGAACCACCTTGGCAACATAATCACCCATGCTGTGAAATTAGCGGAGTATCAGCTGACTCTCAGTCAATATTCAGCATGCCGCTCTGGACATTTGAGTAGGAACTCATTTTGGGGCGATGGCTGGCTGCGTCTCAGGGCTGGGTAAAGAACTGGGCTAGTCGGTCAAGCCGGGGGCAACAACGCTTGATATCTCCATGGCATTAGATTTAATAGACTTGTTTGTGAAAAGGAAACATGAAAATTAAAAAAATGGTTTGGGATATGCTTTTTATTTAGTATTTCGTTTTTAAAGCAGTGTGTGGTACCAAGATTTCTGAAATAGGAAATTTCTGGTGATTACCGAGTGCGAGTAACTTGCTTTTGAACATGATTAAGAAAACGACTACAGGAAATATCAACAACAACAAAATTTAGTTCATTTATTTAGATTTTGTTTTTGTTGCAATTCTAAAAGAAATAGAAGAAAGATTCGGTTAGTTTCCTGAAGGGTGTCTTTTTGTCTGTTTTTCTTCTATGGTTGCCTTTACAATTAGTTTAAATTTGTACATAGCTAGGGTTAGATGTGTCTGTCTCCTGAAAAGATCAAAACATTACCGATGCCAGCAGGGTTTGGCTGGTGTATTAAGAAACTATTAGTTCTCTGTTGGTGGGACAGACGTATCCCATAGTGTGGTTGGGGCACTGGCCTGGTGACCAGTCTTTTTTCTTCCTTCACATAAACTAACATCATTAGATGGAAAAAGAAGTTTGAAAACCTGAAGGTTTTTTTCCCTCTCCAGTCACAACTTTTTCCTCTCTTACTGCCATATTTCAGTACCAATGACCGCTGGCAATGACACTCCCAGACAAGACGGGGCACACTACTGGGATAACCCACCAGTACAAAGCTAGTTACAGTCTGCTCCCCTAGCCCTTGGCTACGCATCTGACTCTTCAACCTCCAAACCAAGGAAGTAGTTGAAGTTTTTCACTATCCCACCTTAGGCAGATGAAACTGCAATTGTTGTCAAGAGGATTAATTGGGTGTGAATGGATCGCCATCGGCTTTTTGTTCTGAAAATGAGACAGCTTATTCATCCCTGAGATTAGACGAGGGGGCGGAAAAAGTAGAGTAGAGAGTCATTGGAAACTGGGTTTGAATTCAGAAGTGTCACTGACATGTAGTGTGTAACCCTAAAAGTTAGTTGACTTGTAACTGACTACACTTAATAAAGCTAAGAATAAAGTGTGCTCCTCAAGACACTGGCGAATCTGAGATGGAGGGGAGGCAAGGGCCACGCTATTTATTTATTTATGTTGTCTTATTTTTCCATGGTAGCCCCATCAGTCTTCAAATAACTGCAATCCTGGGGGTTCTGGAATTGTCTCAGGTATACAAAAAGGGAAATCTTTTGTTACCTGTGCAAATTTTGTTTGCACATGTCTAGCA
>CM021534.1:20191086-20225046 GCA_010994315.2 Pisaster ochraceus
TTTCAAATACTCTTACCTGTTCCCATAAACATGACATGGTAAGTCCGGTTGTTTTGTCCTTCGACAACATCCACAACAATCTGATCAAGTCTACAAAGAGAAACGACAGAAAAATACAAGTTCAAGCAAGCTTTGACAATGAATGCACCTGTTACTATAAAGTCAACATCTTCAGTAATAAGAGAAGGTTCAAGTCTGAACATTTTCACAAAGGGCCACCATGCTGGAAAATGGTTCACTTCTATTAAAAAGGAAAATAATTGAATTAAGGAACATGTTACATTGTCAGTTTGCATTTATCTACAGAATGCGTAAAATGTTTAAGGTTATGGTTGAGGCATATGATCCTGTTCCCTATGGGGTTAAGGGTATTCATAAAACACATGCTGCAAAAGATCTACTTCACTTTAGGACCACAGGCTGTTTGGTTATGCGTGGGCCTAGCTACCCATACCCTGGATCTGGGGGTTAGAGAGGCTAAGAAGTCTGGTCACAAAGATCAAGAAACTTCAACCAAATGAAAATATGAAGACTACGCCTAATGCCCGAAACATATGCCATGGAGAAGACAAAAACAGATCGCTGCTTTCTCTACCGGCAATTAAATCTCAACACTTGGATGTGTGTGGGTGGGATTATGGTGGGATCTAGAAGTGTCCAATAAACAGTTTTTGTAAAAGGGGGATTCTGGTGTTTAATAAAAATGTTCTCTTCATTGATCTATTCTTGACCCAGTGTCCAAAATGTTTGTTTACACCAGCGGCAAAACTAAAACGAACGCTTTCACTAATGACTAAGCACCTCCTTCCCAATAGGAGTTTGGAGACAGAGTATTTGTGAATCTCCCCCAACAGATCCCCCTCTTCTTTGTGAGAGTTTAATTAAATAGATTCCAACTAAAATGTTTCCACAGAATCCTCCTCACTGTTGTCACTGTGCATCTGTAAACCCACAATTCTGCTTGACAAATCTGATATTCTACTCCCTTTACATACTCAGTCAACTTAGGGTGAGAGAGTTTTATTTTAAGATTTCTTTACACTGTGAAAAAATCAGAAAATGAAGACAATTAGTTGGTTCTCTCAAGAGGCTTATAACCCTCCCATAAATGACAGGAATGAGAAACATTTACCTTGGCCCATGAATTATGTTATCATCATTTAACCACAATTTATTCCACAAAGGAAATAATGCTTCTGTACAACAATCGGTTTATAACTGTAGCAGATGTTTAAGTTCTCAACCAGATTTTTATTTAGTAATAAAAAGGCTGAACTATGGGAAGGCCTGAATATGACACGCCTTCAGGGAGTTAATGTGTAGTCATATTGATTATTTATGATGTTTGCATTTTGTAGTTACAGAAATGACATTTGACACTTTGAATCTGTAAAAGAAACAGTATAGGATAAAATTTGCTAAATGGAGGTTTTAGTTCATCATGTTTTCGACAGCAGGATCCGTCTTCTTTCAAGCTCTGAACGGAAAAGTGACAAGACGACTGTTTTGTTTACACAAAAGAACTCTTGTTTAAGTTTAGGACTCACATGATCCCGTACTCTCACTATTGCTTGGCAATAGACTGTGCAAGTCTCAGAAGTATTAGAAGAATTGCAACCGTTAAAATGTGGGAGTTTGTTTCCGAGACTTCATCAGCCAATCATGCACTGTCTAAATACCTCATCTGTGTAAAATACATTTCATGCAATGTGCAAATGGCTCGAACATTCACTGTTTTGCTCCATAACATTGTTGAATCCCCCCCCCCTCCAAATGAAAAGGGACTGGCAAGAAAGGTAAGCCGTGTGACCCATCAGCGAGGGAAGTATGTTATTGAACTAGACGTACGTACACATTGCCATCAGATCCCTGCACATTCCATGCCATTATGTGGTTGACCACTGACTCAAAAGAGGAAGGTGGCATATAATTTTGGTGGCAATTACATTGGACGGTGGCAACAGCTGAAAGAGAAATTGTGTTTAACTTAGGGAAGGGGAATGACCGTTGGGTGTCTGGGGTAGGTCTAGTATGGACAAGGGACCCCCATGGACGAGGGTTCAATTGAAGTTGGAAGTTGGATGTCTGATGGAAACCATCCATTCCAATCCCAAGTCCAGTCTGTGATTTGATTAAAATGAAGAAAAATGATCAGCAGGTGTGAGGTGGTGAAAGCTGGAAAGGAAAGGAACAGTGATCATCTTGCCCAAATATGGCACAGTTATATGGCAAATTGTATCTACAGAAATTTACAATCTTTAACACATGAACTTTGAAAATGAACTTTGTGCAACCCAAATTTTCAATTTTGTTATCTGGTATTGAGTGATGTCTCGGAATGAGGTTGAATTTCCCTAGTGTGACAGCAAACTACGTCCAAGGGACTTTACAACTTTGACCCAACCTTGATAACTGCCCACTGTACAGCATCAACCACAAATATTGATGGACAAATAGGCATGTTACTAAGCAAAGAATAAAACAAAATACAGAGCGATGACGGACCTCAGAGACTTACACTCAGATATTATCAACTTAAGATTTCCATTAAGTGTGAAATTAAACTCAACGGTTCGACGATCCTGTTTGGATCCAAAGTCAAGGTCCAAGCCTGTAGTCTATCTTTTATAAAATTTGTACATGGACCGCTTTTTGGAGATCAAGGTTAACAGTTTACATGCCTGGGAAAGTTTTATTGCATTAAATTTGATACTGTGATGGCATGCTTGATGCCCCCTGAGGAGGCGTAAAGATGTTGCTTAAGATTCATTGATGGGTCAGGAAACCTTAGAGAGGAGACATTGCTCTGTGGGAGAATCTTAAAGAAAGGAAGACAAATCAACATCTCAACGTTGACAGAATTGATTTAGAAAGAAAACCACACGATGACAGAGGAAATACTGCTCATAAAAATGTCTTAAAGCTTTGAAGATAAATGCTTCATTTGATTTGTTTATTCCTGTAGTTCTTGTTTTTTTAAGAACTTGCTTTATGGATGTAGCACTTCGTTGGCTGTTCACAGCATTTACATTTAAAAGTTAAGTGTACACATATTTAAAGTATAGATGATATAAATAATAGTTGTTCAAGTTTTCATCCTTAAGCTATTATGAAAAGTAGTTTTGAAGAAACTGAAAGGAATTTATTGTAAAGTGAAATTAATTGTATTCATGTACCTTCTTAAATTCTGAATTAGGAAAGAATACAAGAAATGGAACTGCCTGTTTTTACTCTCCTGTGGTTCAAGACAAAGTTTTCAGCTGAACATATCTTAATTCAAAGTGGATTTACAATCATAGCAATAATAGTGTTGTTATCACTCTAATGGCAAATGATTCACAGATATAAACCATGGGCAGTCGGCATCACGGCCAGCCCCAAATCAAACATCTCAAACCCCTATAGACACAATGATCAAAGATGAAGTGCAAACATCTTGAATTTAGTTTACATCCAACAAACTTCCATCTCGTAACAGACTGCTGCAGGAGCAACCATAAGATGTCCACTTCAACCTATGAACCAATCTCCTCCGGAAATCATCCCTTAATGAGCTCTAATCCCCCAGGGTCAGTTTGGTTCTTCATTCATGATATGACCAGACAGCTGAGTGGTCAGATGCTCCGTTATTGCTCAATATGAAACACTCACTTGTCTTCATTAATAGCAGGTGCCACACACAGCCCCACCCATGGGCAGGTGTAAGACCAAGGCCAGGAGAGTAACCCAATATTACAGGTACGTAGACCATGACGTCCTGAGTATTGATATACCATGCAATGAATCATCATTGTTTTATTTAGGAAATGAATATTTAAAAAGTTAAAATGTCAAGGTGGAGCAAGATTGTCCCAACTGGTATGTCCGGTGCAAGCCATTGGAATGAATGAATGAATGAATGACGTCAGAACGATAGCTGCAACAGAAGAATTCATCCTAACTTTGATCATAAAAGTTAATAACCATTTCAAAAGATGGTTGAGCAAAGAGGGTTAAACACTTTCGATCCATCTGGCTTGTCTCTCACAGTATTATAAATCCGATACTTTGATTTAGAATTCAATTTTGTCAGAAGAAAATATAGGGAACAATTTCCTAACTGGCTAAGCCATAAAAATAAGTCGTGAAGTTGAGTGAAGCATTCTTGGCCGGTCTGACCTATGCTCATAACTTCCTTCCCTTTGGTTACAAATCTCAAGACTTTGCTGGATGTATAGTTTATGCCTGGCTCCAGACTATGTACACATCTGTCTAGGAGACGTCTGATGACATCCTCATGGGTCATTGGGTCGTCTTTAATTATCAACTTTTAGCAGAAACAATAAATTATTAACACTTACATGGTACTCCAGTAGCTTTTCACAAATCAAATTTGTAGAAATAGTTGTATCTTGTACTGGGTGGGGGTATCCATAAATTTAGGAAATGTTGTAATCTATTTATGTATGGTTTTGGTATGATGGCTTTGCAACTATTGAATACTAGAAAAGGTTGAGTTCGTTTGGGGATTGAGGCTTTGTGTGGACCAAATTAAACCCTTATGTTTTCAAACACCAGGATTTGGACATATAGGCCTAAGATCAGAACAAATTGTTATACTCATTTCTGGAAAGCTGAGGCATTTCAAACAAAGTTATGTCAAGAGAAGTTTTCCACCAGGGCCATCTTTTTGCCATTTTTAAGTAATGTGCAAAATCTGTGAACTTTTATTTGTTAAATCTTGCCTTTGTTGCGCAGACTGTTGTCTCAAGTACCTTCAGTATGTCCAGTTCGATTATAATTTAATGAAAGTGATCAGTCTCCAAGACTCAATTTCACTTAAATAACCAATTTTGTTGGCTTCCTTTATCTTAAGTGGTTTAGTAAAGGGCTGGTTGCATCACTCAACCCTCACTTAAAGGGTTATTGGTTCAAATCCTGGGCTTACTGTTAAGATGTCAACAGGCAATTATTCAAGAAGAAACAAATATCCACCCAGGAACAAATGGCCAAAGTCTAGAAATCCATACCCATAACTTGAGATTTGTAAACCCCTGCAGAATGAAAACCTTGTCCCTTGTCACCACTTTCTTTGGTTGACAGTTATCAAACCAAACTCCCTAAATTGGACAGATGGAGATCAAAGAGTAGATCTGACCCTGGATGACCTTACAACACCAGGTCACCTTCAGGAATCTTCGCCCTCGGCACCGGCAAAAGCTGAAATCCTCTGAAAGTGAACACTACAGATTATTTGATTACCTGTCTTAAAGCAAGACTTGGGGAGGGAAAGAGTAAGTGTTACAATGCCAGGATGACAGAGGCCACTTAAGCCAGGTCTGTCTCAACTATTTATTTGCTCAGTCCTGTCCAAATCATAAGACCAAAGGGGTAGAAAGATGTGACTAATGAAAGGAAAAGGGGACTTGGGCATTTTTGTAGGAGGGGTGGCTAAAACGATTGTGACAATCAAGAAGTGTTGAAGCAACATTTTTCCTCCAACAAGGAGATCGATCCCCTCATCATTATTTATTCGTTCATCTGAAGTTTGACCCCAAAACATCTTTCTTTAATGACCTGACCGGCCATTGGCCTTCTTTTTGATAAATTATGATCAAATTCAAACAGAAACTGCAGATTAGAACAGATGGGCTTGCACGCTATCAACTTGACACAGACTGACACAGACTGACCCTTGTTAAGATTCTACATTTTCTCTTTTTTTTATCCTCATTTTTTTATCCTCAACAGTGGTTCCTGAGGCAGTAAACTAATGTCATCTAATTTCCAAGCGTCACTAAATCAAATGGTATAATTACTATATCCTTAAGCCCTGCTTTTTTTGAATTTATAGAGGTTTTCTTGTGCTTAGGTCAGGTAACTCTAGATTGTAAAAACATTTCCCAACTCAAATAAATTGTTTTGTGAACCTACAAGGACAGTGGAACGATCAACTTCGCTTCAACCCCCAGGCAACCAATCAAAAAGTTACCTTAAATGTACAAAAATGAACAAAGGTAAACATAAATTTAGGCATGGTGTGTTTTTCCTTCCTCCATGGTTTTATTGGGTTTTAAATCAATGTAATAGGATATCGTAACCCCTCCCCCACGATTTCATCAACATCGTAAGTTTAAAAAACAGGTCAGATTTTTTGTGTCAAAGTTCATAAACCCTTGAAGATATTTCGCAAGGTCTCAAGACACATTGACCCTTAGTCTTGAGTAGACCTTCAGCCATGAAAAGCTCAAGGCAGTTCCGTCGTTGTCCTCCCTTGTGACAATCTTAACCAACCTCATTCCTTGCTCTTCAAGGGCAGAAACTATTTTAGGACAAGGTACAAAAATGATTAAGTTTCTTTAGACTGTCAGATACTGGAATGAATACTCTCTTTGAACCAAGATAAGGTGTTGCATTGATTAAGTTTCTTAAACTTTCAGCTAATGATGTGTATACCTTTCCTTGAGTCGGTAAACACTGAGCATTTGTATCATTTGAAAAAACTGCAGTTACTGGAATGAATACTCTCTTTGAATAAAGATAAGGCACAGCAAAGGAGAGTTAAAAAAAACTGTTTGTAGGAGAGACTGATTCCAAACTGCTGTAATATTAGAAAGATTTTACATTGACATCTGCCATGACTAAAGACCAGTAACCCTTACTAACAGCAAATACTACCAAAGTGAACTCATTTGAACTCAAATTGTTCCATGACACTGAGGGTTTGTTCCAAACCTCCAGTTCCAACCCACCTGGAAAGAAGCTTTTCCTGTAACATGTTATTTCTGTCTGTAATTGTCACCCAATGAAAGTGGATGCGAAAGGGGTATTCAGACAAAATCCTCAGTTTCATGGAAAAGTTTGAGTGCACAAGAGCTCACTTTGGCAATATTTGCTGTTTACTAGAATTCACCTTTCCCTCCGTCACTTCAACCTCAAGTTCAAGTCTGCAACACGGCAACCGATCAAATCATAAATAATGGTGACACTTTTTCCTCGTCCCCTTAAGGTAGCTTTCCCAGAGGATTTATTCACATCTTTTGATACAGATCCGGTCCATTAAATATTGAGTTTTTGGCTTGTGTTACACTACAAGCCGGGCATACTTGTGGTCACGTTGCCAGAGTGGTGTACAGTGTGTCAAAGATCCGAACGTAATGGCTCTTCAGCAAGGAGTTTATTGAATAAGAAAAACTTGATTGCCGCTGATATGGAATCTATTGCAATTATACGAATAGGCCCACAACATTTGGAACGTTTGTAAGATGTTTTGGGGGTGTAAAACTTTTGAGTAACTAAAAGAGACTGTTTGTATAGCCTAAATCATGAACTGTGAAAAAAGTGCTTTTCAGGAAAGTACTTCACTAACTTTTGCAAAATTTGAAGCAAAAGGGGCTACTTCTGTCATAAATGAAGCCCGATTTCAAATCTTTTACATCTGCCACAAACACTAGGAAGAATACTTCTGTATTTGCTAATAACATCGAAAACTTAAAAAACAAATATCTTTTTTGAATTAGTAGCTCACTTGTTTAGGTAAGTTACAAGAAAACTGAAAAAACTTTGTGAAATTCTCTTCTCTCTTCCACCAGTGAGATGAAACAAGCTTTTTGACTTTCCAACAATGAAACAACTTTTATAGGCGGGCAGTATAAGCCCCTCCCCTACAAAAGCTCTGAATGGTTCAATCACTATATGGGATGTTTACCAGTCTATTTCTAATTGCAGGAATAATGACAGGGGAGTCAACGGCCGGCCAATCATCCCCTAATAATGAAAGTCTTTCCTTGAAAGGATATTGCACTTTGTGAATCAAGTCAAGAAGGGATACAGGAATAAGAATTAGTCTTGAAGGATTCTCTACTCATCTTAGGGAGGACGCCATTGCTCATCAATTCATCTTGGAGGTAATTAATCATGACAGTTTAGTGATCATATCAAAGAGTGGCCAGCAGGGCATAGCGAGGTAAAGTACCCTTGGATTGGTAGTTGTTATTTACTACCTCTCTTAGTTATACTTCCACCATGCAAAGTTTCAAATCCTACTTAGTTGTTATTTAGTTTTGGATTGGAAGCATTTTAGGGAGGGTTTGGCCTCAAAACAGTTGTCACTTCCACTGGAAATTCAAAACCTTGGTGTGGCATTAAAACTGGCATCCAACAAACAATGTGTAGTGTATGGCTTAATAACGTGCAACACAAATGACACCTTGTTATTTAACCATAGAGTAAGGAAACTAACCTTTTTGGCAACCGTTGGCGATACCTATGTATGACACAACATCTCAGTCTTGTTTTTGGTCTTAACACTAGGCAGTGATGTGTAAGTTGATAAATTTTGGATAGTTTGAGAAAATGAGACTAGTTGCCTCACAATCAATTACACTGTTGAACCCAAATGTCCTCCTTGTATTCATTGAAGTTTTAATAAAAAGTTGTAGTCTTTAAATAATACTAGAAAAAATAGATGAATGGACACTACATCTCTCAAAGCAGAGTCCAGAAACTCCTGCAAACCGCAACCCTTTGTGGGATGTGGTCCACTATGATTCCCTCATTCCTCTCTGCGGGTAAATCAAAGTTCCCTTAGGGTCTAAGTTGATGCGACTGTGGTGGCACCACCTTGAAGAAAACCAATTTCTCAATTTCTCCCAAGAGTAATTTCCCTCAGTCTCTGATCATTGTTAGTTGTCTCCAATTTGTTTCAATACATCGGACACAATCAACAAAGGAGGTCCAATTTGATCTCTTTGTGTGTCTTGACCACAATGTGTGGAACCACCACTTAGACTAGGTGGTCAGGTGTATTGAACAGAGAAATCCAATTTGGGTTTGGATTACAGTGAAGGAGGGAAAGGAGATTGTTGGCGTTACAATTAAACAAACCATTACATTACTGGTGGTTGGATAACAGATCAAAAGTAACACAAGGTTTTCCAACCCCCTACACTATGCACAAGGTCTTCCAACCCCCCTACACTATCAATCTGTTTACAACAATTTACAATTGAGAGATAGGTACACCACCTTAACACAGCTTGCCTTCAAAGGAAGTCTTCTGTTTGCTCCTAAACAAATTCCTGAGAGGAGGATCTTATGGGGTGGTTGCGGATGTATGCTCGTTTGCTACCAGACAATTCAGTTTAAGACTACTGCATGACAAGCTGTGTTATGTCCATAAATTGAGAACAGGGTGGGAATGTTGCCAACAGGAAAGTACTACAAATTGGTACCCATGGCAGCACCTTGTCCCCATCGACTCCTTGAACCAGGGTAGCTGAAAAGAGGAACTTCTACCCGCAAAAATTGTGGACTTTGATCTGCATACAACCATATTAGAATGGTCTATGATTGCTGTTCTTATTTTCCAGAAAGATTAATGAAAAGTTCATTTTCAGAACCCAAAGTCAAGACTTACGAATTGCAGTTTAGACAGTGGTCAATTAAGCCCGGTTCATACTTCCTGCAAATGCGAACGCGAAGTGAATTTTGACATCACAGCTCTGTTTTTGCTGCAAATGTTTCGCAGGAGTTGAGCACATCTCGACTCTTTCGATTTGTGCCTTGCAAATTTGTGACGTCAAAATTCATAAAGCATTTGCATTCAGTATGAACCAGGCTTTAGAGTCAGGTGTGCCTGGAATTCTAATTAGACATGAAGAAAAGTTAGTTGACCCATCACCTCCACCCCTCACCCTATGACACTGACCCAGTATTGACAATTATGCAGTGACTTACATATGTAATTAAAGAAGGCCACAACATGGAAACTACTTTATAATTGTTGCCATTACAATGTAACGAAGCTTAATTGTTAGTGACAGAATAATGTTTCCACAGCCCACTACCCAATCAATCTTCCTCAAGTTGAAAACTTAGCGGTGGTCGCATGTTACATCGCTACTGTGAGGTGATTGAATTTAACAGCCAGGATGTGTTATGGACAGCGGTATATTTGAGAGGGACAGTGCGCCCTGCTAACAGTTATAGTTATGGCTTTTTAGTCATTTGGGTGGCTACCAGTTTCCTAAGAGTGCCTTCTCAGTTAGAGTTTGTACAAAATGAAAAGTTAAACTCAAGCACGTAGCAAATTCATCTTAGAGTTACTGAAAGTTGAGACGATGCAACCTTTTTTAGTCCTAAACGGGGACAACATATTTTTGGCGTATGCACCCTGGATACAGAGGTTTAATGTCAACAAAATACCTCCCTCAACGCTCCAGAATCGTTATTAAGACATAACATGACTTGCACATAGCCTAAGCGTGTCTCTCACTGCCTCTCCAAACTTCACCCTATCTTACACACCTTGGAAGATTTGCAATGTGTCCCAGATTGTTCACTGCTACCCAATGGGGAGAAGCTAAACATAGGTACACAAATGACTTCCTCTACTGGCTTCCCCACAACAGCTTGTTGTTTCCCTCGAACTCACTTGGGGCTGGGTAGGAGCTTCTATATTCCTTCACACCAACCCTCTCCAGAGTATCGGGTTACACAGTCTTCCAGGATCAATCCCTCCACCCTCCCCCTCCTGGAATGGCCAATTCTCAGGGGGAATCTATCCAAATCCATGGGTCATAATTCAAACACGATGGACAGAGGTCACGGTTGACGAAGACCACGCCCTTATTTTATGCGGTAACTAAGGGAAACCAGGGGCTTGCATAGGCATTACGGATGCAGCCAAGTTTTGGAGAGAAAACTTACTTTGAGTTAGACAGAACAGACTTGATGCATGCGGTTGTGCTTGCTTACAAGGGACCAAATCAGATGACAAACTTTCAAAATAACTGGATCAGTTTTAAATAAGCAGCCGTCAAGAAAGTATATCCTTTCTGATACTTATCTTTGGAGTGGCTACATGCAAGATCCTTGAATGGAGGGCGGGGGTCAGCAGTAAAGACAGGCTTTGCTTTGGTTCTTGAAAACTCAAATCAAGAGTGCTATTATCACAAAACATCAGTGCAGAGAGTGGATGTATAAGGACTTTATTTCTGTTGGATATAACATGCCAACATCAGGGGTGAAAGTCATTGCTGGCAAACGGGTCTAAAACTTGGATCCAAAAGTTAGGTGATATGTTAAAATGATGGCATTTCAATCTTTTGATAGCCCGTAGAGTTATAGATTTCAAGGAGCTTCACAGAACAGCATCCTAAGCCCTAGAGAAGTAGATCAAAGAGCAAGATTTTTTTCAAATCTGAAGAAACTAATAACTACTTGTTTCATCAGGCAGACATAAAAAGTCTGAACTCAGACAAAAGTTCGAACTTTCTCATCCCTGCAATATACAAGAATGATGGACAAACAGATTGAGACATAAACCTTTCTTGATCTTCAATGGACAAACAAACTTACTGTGTGTTAATGCATGCGGGTGGTGGGGGGGGGTGCATGGGTTTGAATCTAATGGGGGGGGGGGTGGTCTTCGGTTTGAATCTCATCCCAGTAGCCTACAGAGTTGTTTTCCAGCAGGACTTGAAAAGCACTGAGTTTAAACAGTGCTTATCTGACAGCAGTGAAAAAGGTAAAACTAAAATAATAATAATCTTACTGTGGTTTGACATTCTTTGTGAAGAAGACTGGTGCTCTCTCTGTGGGAACAACATCTGTGGCCATCAGCTGATACTTCTGGGCATCCAACAGATCTCTCTGAGGTTTCATGACACACTGTAAGCAAATAGGGAACCAGACCATCAGATAACCAGTTAGGAGGACAACATTTCTTATCTTAAGATTTATGGATTGAAGACTGAAGATTGACAAACTCACCTGGGCAGATAGGCACTAAGCATAAATTTAATACTAAGCAACAAATAGCCACAATGACATCAGGCCTTAGACATTGCTGAGGCAATGGAGGCAAATACCTCCATTGCCCCTGGTAATTGCCTCGGTGCCCCTTGAAATGTTCCAATAGAAATTTACAATTTCCTCATAGAGGTGCCCAGCAGAAAACACCTTGGTACCCTTGCCCTTTCAAAAACGAAGCATCAGGCCTGTGACATGGACCAGTAGGCTCTGACATTTTTACAGCAACAACATCAACACCTGTGTGTACAAACATAGGCCATGTCTTTTTGGAGGAGTGTTTGCTCTGAAATGAAGTGATGTTGATCAACTCACCTGATGTCCTCACCCATGATAAATTCTGGCTGCACCAATTTTGGGAGTCGGATTCCCAATGTGTTACTCTACAGTGTGCATTTTAGGCAATGCACGCACGGTTAGACACAATATCTGAACGGGAAATTTTGTGTCCCAAAGTGGCACACAATGGGCAGACAGCAGGTGTGTGTGTAATGTCAGTCAAGGGGCCTATATTTACAATTTGATAAATATAGACCTAGACATACAGCCCTTTGTTCAAATTTGAGTGTTTTTGTTTTTGTCACTGTTACGGAATACAGATATCCTCTAATTATTACTAATCATTTATTTGTTATTGTTAAAGGATTCTAATCACAATATGCGGAAGGCATTATCGACGCAACGAGACCAAAATAAATGGTTTGTTATTCACAAAAGGACAGCAACTGTATGAAACAGCACAATTCCAATTAAGGAGCACTAAGCAGGGACTAGGGGGTTAGGGGGACGGGTCTGGGAACAACAAAGCCTTGGCTACAGCCAAGACAGGATAGACAGAGGGTTGTGAGAGTCTAGAGCGACTTTATGCTTAATCCTGTTGGGTCTTAGGGAATAATACAACAGTGTTCATAGATGTAATGTCTTCCTTCCTATACGAACCTCATTTCAACATTCTAATCAGGTGCTTCTTAAAGGGGTGGAAAATTGTCCGTAACTGGAAACACATTTGTATTTACATCTTAAAACTATATAGAAATAGCTCACTCACAAGTTGAGAGAACAACAAACAACTTTTATAAAGATTTACATTGCTGTATGATCAACTTTTACAAATTTTGCCACCTGACTTCTTTTTAAAATTACACAATGTTATATTTTAAGCTACGATACTGTTTACTTCAAACTTTGAGGCTGTGAGTCTATAAAGTTGTGAAAGTTTCATGCAACAAACCTGTAAATCTTTGTATGCCCGGGAGAAGGATGTTACAAAAACTTCACATGGAAAGGCGTAAGTAAATAATGTGCAAAATTGTGTTTCAAGAAAAAAGTAGTTAGTGGCCTGACGTTTCGACGAAGAAAGACTCTGCTAGGGTCAAAACGTCAGGCCACTAGCTATTTTTTTGCATTTATACCATAGGTCCTTTTCGGTTGGTAAGCAGTTTGCAACAGCTAATTCTATTTTTTCAAGAAAACTGAGTGTGAAAGTTTGATTGTTTTTCTGCCATTCATAAGTAATGATAGGAACGTTAAACTCTACTTGGGAAAGGGAAAGTGTGTCTTTGGGGTAATTCTATAGCAAACTAAATGTGACAGTAATGTCATATTTGTTTACCAGGAGTCATTTGATCGCTTAACAACCTTCTGTTATCGGGGGAAAAAAGTACTTTACGCCTTACGCCCTTCTCCCGGGCTGACAACAAAATTTTCCATCAAAAACTTTGCAGGTTATTTATATTTATATATACTTTCAAAAAGTTGCTTGCCCACAACTGTGTAAAGTTTAACACTATAGTTCTTGAATGAATGTGAGGGAGGGGAGGGGCCTGGGTGGGGGTAGATGGTGAAGGAGCCAACATTTCTATTTGTAGCTTAAATGCTAAATCCTTTCATTTTGGGTTTATAAGCCTTAGGCTGGATTACTAAGTTTAGAGTCCTAAAAGTAACACAAGGGAATCATGGTCGGCTGAAGTGAGTCAAAACGCTTGAGGGGTCTCACTGCATGACAAACAAAACACATGGTGTGGTTTCATTCTTCAGTTTCTTAAGATACTTAGGGGAGGAGTACGTCGCTAATTGAGAGTTGCTTTTAGGGTATATACAAACTTTAGGGACATACCTGTAAACATGGCTCCTTCCCAGCCTTCCTCGTGGTAAATAATAGGAGCATAGTTCCCCCGATACCACATGAAGCACATTAACATCAATTACATGGAAGGAGGGGAGATCAACCCCCCCCTACCTGCTAGCTAGCCTTGGCTCATATTTCAGAGTTGTGTTCCCAGCTTGAGAACATGTTAATCTCAATACACGTGTTTAATTCATGTTCATTAGCAACACACAAGGTATGGTTCACTTTAATATTTAGCGAGCAGGAATGAGCAGAGTTGAAAATAGAAGAAAGCAACTGCAGATGGGTTCAGGTGAGACAGATGAGCAGCTTCCTCGTCCATGAGTAATTCCAGTCAGAACCTCTGACATTGCCAACAAGGAACAACACAAAGTAGAAACCATGCTTGCCACACATTGTCAAGAAATGTTACTGATTATAGCCATATGAGGCCAACCATTACAAAGGTCCAAACGTTGCTGGTCATTGACATTTGTTCACTTCCCTCACCTTATGACAAAGAAGGCCTCATTATGAAAATGGCTCACAAACTATGGATGTCTTACAAGAATCTACACCCAAATCAATTGCCTTTTGAAAATTTTATTCACTCACGTTACAGCTTAAGATTTCTCAATTTAAGCTTGATTGAAAAAAGAGTAATTAAATCATTATCATGTAGCAAACCACAAGGGAAACTGACTTGTTAAATTTTTTATAATTTTGGTTTGAACAAAGAAATATGGACTAGAGCTAGAGCAGGGTTTGAACCCGTGACATCCGGCCAGCACATTTATCTGAAGGCATGTTAATCCAGAGGTCCAAAGTTCAACTCCCGCTTTGGTCAATTTGTCTTGGTTCAACCCCAAAATTAATTAAATCATTGTTAAATGTTGTCAACAATATTTACTCTGTTTTGTTAGCGACTGAAAAAAGAAAGAAAGAAGCTTCATTTCTCCCATTGAAGGTTGTTAGACAAAGATTGTATCTCCAATTTGAAGGGGGGGGGGGTACCCAACAGATGTGTGAAAATTCATCCCAGGTGTTTGAAGAAGGGGAACTTGAGGCATGAGATTGCCTCCTTCCTGCGGTGTATTGCTCGTCTGTTCATAGTGACCGTTTCCAGGCTTATCTCCTGCTTTCGAGACATCACTCTCTGGCAGCGTCAGCTTTTTGTCCCAATTCCCACAAGTTGTTCCTTCCCCCTGGACATTGTTAGCGCTGGCTTTCATACTCAAGTTTCAAAACGGAGGTTTCAAGCCAAAAATGGGGTCAGACAACAATTATCGGTCAGACAGTTTTGACATTATGACTTCTGAGTGGCCTGTTTTAATTTCTCTAAATTGTTATGATTGCTGTAGGATAAGGGTTTTTATTTGAAGAGTTTGGGGACTGCATCTGTCACTTTGAATGAAATCCGTGTGCGAGGAAAATTAGCGTTGGCATTTTTCCTTTTATTTATTGTCTTTGATTATATCTACAACAAGCTATCTGGAGAGCAGTGATAGGAACAATTGGCTATCTCAGGGGATACACATGGCCAGCTTACCGATAGCAACAATACGGTGCTTAAGGTAACGGAGAATGTTGGCCGTATTACAAAGATTAGAGAGGGGTTTATGTTTGTGCTTGCAACAGGTACCTTACAGGCTTTACAGCTCAAGCATACCGGGCTAACCCTGTCAGAAAAGACTATTGTTTGTAAGTGAGGAATAGCGCTACAAGCTTGTCATACAACCAGTGCCAAACTTCACAAAGCTGCTTAAACAGCAAATATTGCTTTAGATATTTTCTGCTAAGCAAAAATGAGCTGCAAATCAGCCACAAATGATAAAAGTGGAATGATATTTGGCTGTAAAACTTTTTCTGGTGAGCTTAATTTGATTGTGCTTGGCCCCTCTGGGCCCAATTTCACAGAGCTGCTTAAGCACAAAAAGAAGTTTAGCAGAACAGAATTTATGCTTACCACACTATGGAATCCAGCCAAAACACTATGTCACATGTACCATCTGTGACTGGTATCCTGCTTATTTTTGCTAAGCAGGTCAGTTTTAAGCTATATTTTCTGCTTAAGTAGCTCTATGAAATCGGGCCATGGCCAAATGTCATTTTCTTTACACTGAACAAGTTTTTTCAGAAAGGATACTTCATTATATCGACCATAAGAGTCTAGTTTTCTGAATGTTTAGGAGTGGATACATCAAGATATTGGTATTGATTATTTACAAGTCTTGACATAATAAAATGGAAAAAAATCAATAAGATTTCTAATTCTGAAAATGTAACGCGAGTAATCAGTGGCAACTGAACTTTAGTAAACCCAAATATGAGGGGCTAGAAAAGAAGAATTTTTTTGTCACTTTCAATTTCATTGAGCGATCAAATGTAACTTGCTATTTCCTGAGAAAACATTTCAAGTTCATTTCAACATAATGTCTGGCAAGTTGATCAAGGCAGTTTAAAACTTTCCATGACAACCAAAACAGCAGCAGTAAATCTCCCACAACGAGGTATTCCATTTACACCCAAGATGCCATAAAAAACATCCTTGGATTAAGACAAATTCAATTCAGTTTAGTAAAAAAATAAGGAGATTCAATTTACAGCTGATTTAAAAATATATATAAAAATTACTGGGACTACTGAAAAGCAATCCATTAAATTTATGGGTGTCTCATGAGGCACAGTGGGAGGCGAGTACTTGTGACTTTGCAAGGTTTTCTCGTTTGCTAAAAATGAGAAAATTACTGCTTTTCTTTAAGTCTTGTAAGCAGGTTAAAGTCTTCATGTTGAGAATAAACAGACAAATTATCAACCTTGGGACTACAAATATTGGCTCAATAAATCAAAATATAATCTGAAGAATTCAGGTCAAGTTTGTTTAGAGGAACCGGTGGTGGATGAATTAATTTGTAAGAGCCTTCAGATGAAATTTTAGAATATCATAAATTCTAAGACATTTTCAGTAAATTTGTGGCTTTTAATCAAGATTTGAAGCTTTGTGTGATGCAAGAAATACACTATTTTAATTGTTCCTGAAGAGGTGGAGAGGATACTTTTTGAAACAACGAGAACATCTTAAATCCAGGTCTTCTCAGAACCACCACTTCTCCCAAAAGAGCAAATTTCATAAATTCAACACCACTTTGCCAAAATAAAGTCCCCAAATCAAAGTCTCACATGGTATGTATCCAGATTTGAGTGATTCACAAAATGTTTTTGGTTTACTTTATATTTTTCGATTAATGGCATATTTTTCAATTAATGTTGGTTTGTGGCGGATGTACCACGTCCTCACCTTGGAAACTAATTATGCTAATTTGATAGATATCCATCTTAGGATATCGTGGAGATCCCCAACTGACTCTATGAACAACTGCTGGGCACATTATCCAAGAATGTGACAAACAAACTGTGAGCGCAAAGCGCAAAAGCTTGCAAGCGCCAAAACTTGTGAGCGCGAAGCCTACATTTATCTTTGGTCTTAAAAGCTCTACTTTACAATCTCAGGCGTTCTATATGGTTTCCTCTTCATGTTTTTATAGATTTGATCTTAATTTTTCAAACAATTAAAGATATCTATTTATTTTATTTATTTATTTATTTATTTATTGTTTATTTATTTATAAAAAACACCTTTTTTGGGGGGTGTGTGTGTTAAAACACAGGATTTCTGGGGGGGGGGGAACAACGCACTCGCATTCCTGAATACCACCATAGAGCTGCTTAAGCAAAAAGTAGCTAAGCAAACTATAAGTTATGCTTACCAGAATAAAGGTTACCGGTCAAATTACTATTTCACATGTACCACTTATAAATGGTATCCTGCTCATTTTTTTCAACTTAGGCCTAAAAATATTTAGCACTATTTTTACTGAAGCAGCTCTGTGAAACTTGGGCCTGGTCTTGATTGAAATTCCACCTTCATTTACTCTATAGCTCAATCACGTTGTCTGTTTTTAAGGTATATGTGCTGTTCAGAATACCATAACTGGCTAGGTTATTACTGGAGAAATTACCATAACAAGACGCCTTCCCTCTTACTGCTGGTTGCCAGCCAGAACTATCTCCTCTCCTTAAGTTCACTCCGACTGATAAATCAGTACCAGATCAAACCTTCCCACAGGAAAGTACCTCATTTTCCGTTGAGGTACCATAATATTTTGTGCCATTTAATGCAACAATCTTGATCTAACATTTTTCTATGCTCATGCTGCCGCAGTGAAATGACTAAGCAAATTTCAGTTTGAGACTACAAAGTTTCAGATCTTAAAAACCCATTCAAAAACTGGCAATGTCCTGATATTTTTACCCAGTAGTAGAATCTTTGACAATGCCTGTGGAGGTACTTTTACACTGCCTCTGTCTTGGCCTTATAGTTCATGCTTCAGAATTCTCATAGTATGTAACATTTTCCCAAGGAAGTATCTCTTGTCAAATGAAAGATGAAACTCCAGACCTGATTGAGATGCCCTCAGTAATCTTCCAGCTTTGCAGGACAATTTTCTTTTTTGTATTTTTAGTCTTAAGAAACTCTTACTGATTCATCAAAATATCTCAAATTTCGAGAACATTCTAAACCGACCTCATCATCGCGGAAATGTTTATTGTCCTTCCCTATTTTACTGCACTATCAGTTCCTTTTCAACAATTACGCAGTCCATAGAGATTTATTCAGGTAAACATAAATTTCAAAATACAAACAAAGTCCCTTTCCTTTCCAAGGAGCACAAAACAGCCAACCAGTCATACTCCCAAATGTGCTAAGCATTTCTGCTAAGCTGCAATTTAAGATAAAGGCCCTTGGTTTGGAAGTGAATAACCTCTTGGTAGCTTAAGACAAATAAACAAGGTCAACGTAAACTTAGACTCATCGTAAATGTCACACCAAACAGCCAAAGTAAAAAAAAAATAACAAGTCCAAGTCATTTCTGTTGCCACTGGAAGGAAAAATAATCAATTTCTCAGGTTATGTGTCTGTGTTTTTGACAGCGTGATGTCAGACAAGGTCTGTCCAATCATATCACACGTTTCTTGTAACCCTGGTGTGATACTTCTTTCAATGTTTTTGTTTCTGGCTGTCTTACAAGCAGTTCTTTCATCTGTGACATGATTCATTATTACTGAGAGACCTTGCATGGAACAACTGTACATTGACCCCTTCAGCTTTCAGGGTTTTTTGTTTTACAAACTTGAAACCTACATCAAGAACCTGTTCCTCAAAATGAACAAATGTCCAATTCCATTTCAAAATAATCTGATTTGTCTTTTGTTTTCTTTTTCACACTAACCTGAACTACTGGCAAAAGTTCCTTGTCTTTGTTCATTATTATCCAAGATTCCTGGCCAAAGTTTAGGCTTTAAGGTATTGGGAGTCATTAAAATATATTTTGAAAATGTAATTTTTGTGATGATGAAAACCTTGGACTTTGTAGACTCTCAAAATACACCATAACAGCCCCAACAGAAACAAGCTTATACCCCCTCCGATGTCAAGTTTAACAAGACAAGCTACCATTTTCAACATTTTCCCCCTAACATGCCCTGAGGCATTTCTCTATGACAATATTAGTCCACTCGTCCTCCAATATCCTTTAGCAACGTACTGTGACGTTACTTGCCAACTCAGCCACTTTACTTGTTTTACAATGATTCAACGTTACTGAAAGATTTCAAATTGAGCTCCACAAAGATTCACTGATGCCTTCAGTTTTTATTATTTTTTACGCCCACCTTACTGACATGTTTGTTTCTCTAAAGTGTTTATGCTAGAATGTTAGATTGAAGACTTTCCGTTGTTAAAGTTATGAATCAAAAAGGGCAAATTCATAAACTTTGCTATGGAAAGGAATGTTTAGCTTAGACCAGTTTTGCTTAGCAGAAACCATTTATCGGCCCAAAATGTTATATCATATTATATTTTGTATGTCTAGTGTGAAAACAATAAATGCTTAAGAGTTCAATGGCATGAATATTTTTACGAGTTGAAAGATGGAATATCCATTTAACGAGGTGAAACCAAGTTGAATGGAACATTCCACATTTCACTGAATGAAAATATTCTTACCATGGAACTGCAGGACAACTAGTAAGGATCTACTTGGGTGTTATATAATTGCTTTTATAGCAAATGTCCACAGTAGTTTTTTTTACTGAACAACTAGGTCTGGTGATCCTGGTCTTAACTCTCCAATATCAGTGGAAAACCCACGACTACCAAACTTCACAAGTAGTGTTTTGTCTAGCGAGGAAAAAGGAGGCAAACTCAAAAGTCTGCTTTGATTTTAAATACCTGAATGTACAAAAGGATTAGAGGTCAAACATATTTGTTGTAATTGTTGGGGAAACAGGCGGCAATCGGGAAGTGGGTGGGGTAACAATACACAAAAGTCTACATTAAAGTTATTTCTTTTCCTTGGTTCGACGTTACTCATGGTATGATTCAGAAATGCATGTTCTGCTGAGAGTCGGAGTTGATAGGACTGAATGAGTAGACTTAGGGTTACACTAGGGTAAATCTGTCTTCTTCATGATGTGGGTACGTCTTCAGGAAAGGGGGGGGGGAGGAGTGTCAGAATGGCCCCCCTGAGGCGTTGGGGATCACTGGCAACCATTAGGAATATGATTGGAATCTTGGAAAGTAAACTCTTCTCCTGACACATTGAGAGATGCCATAGGGGGGGACTTGGAATCTTAGAGTGTGGGTTTAACTGATGATAATCAGGAGTCGGGATATAACTGAGTCATTTGGTTTTCTAGCTCAAACCAACAGCACCGCATTGACCTACTTCATATATAAGGGTAACTTAGTTATTATCTCTGATGGCTGGCACTATTTTAACCCAGTATACAAGGGCATGATGCCTGTGCTAATAATGTCATTCCTCTCTTTGTATGTAACATAAGACTAACAAGGTTCAGCTACTGTCAATAAACAGAGGAACTTTAAGGTAATATTGTACTGGATTAAGAACATTTGAGCTGCAATAATTGTCTTTGTTCAACCCAAAATTATTTAAAAGTTACCAAGCCAGTTTTCCTTTGGGATTATTACTTGATATCCGCAATAATTTTGACTACAGAAGATTGTTTTGATTAGTAAGTAGTAAAGAAAACAAACATGTATACGTTCCAGTTGTTTACTCACTCTATTGCTGTCAAGCTACGAAGGAGAGACAAGCAATAATTTTGACTGAATTACATAAATCCAAGTCGCAAGTCTGACAATGGATGACTGTAGTCGTCTACAGGTTATGACAGAAACAATCTGCAGTTCTAGTGACTGAACTCACCTTGAAGTCAGGGTTAGCGTTGACCTGGTTAGTCCAAGCAGATTGTGCATTTAACTGATACTTGAAGGACCCTCGGAAGGAGGCCTCGATGTCTGCCAGGGTGTAAGAACAGACGGCAGAGGACCGAACCACGCCCCCTGGAGTAGCAAACACACCGAAGATTGTCTGCGTTGACTCCTCATAGAAGGTGGACTCTATCAAGGGGATTAGAAGATTAGATTTAGAATTAGAATGAAGGATTGGAACGACTAACAAATATGACAGTATCTTACTGTGTAATTGATAGATTCTTAGAAAGAAATGCCAAATGTTTGAGACACCACAAAATGTTACAAATGATTCCCTTCCCTCCCCCTCCCACTTTGAGTACCCAACCCACATACAGTGTCTATAGTCATTCAGCATACATTGTATGACCTGTCAACAACCTCTCAACTTGAAATAAGAAGCGGTGGGAATAAGGCTGGGATATTTTCAAATCTGACCATGAACAGACATTGCTTTTTTTTGAAAAACAAAACAAAAACAAACCCAAAATTAAAAAACAACAAACCCAGAGGAAACACCCCAGCACACACAACTTTGTGCAATGTTTTTCAGTTTTCTTTGGCGTAACATTGTGCAAAATCAGTAAAATAAAAATAAAAATATATGTATCTATATTTTTCAATTATCAGAAACTTGGAGAATGGAATTTTGAAGCTTACATGATCATTAAAAACTTTCACATATCTTGCATTTTGGAAATTGAACAATTGAATTTAGCATTTTCTTCCGAAATGTAGGATGGCAAAGCTGTGTAGTCTCTCAGTGCTCTCCATGCCCAGGAAATACAAAACATGAATTTCAAATAATACATTTAATTATGATGATGTGTCCAATTTGAGATTTTTGCAGCCATATCTGTTAAAAAAACTACTCAATTTGGAGTTTATTAAGGCTATTTCTGTCCATAAAAAAATCTAATTTTGTCACAGTGCATCACACACATTTTATGAGCAATAGAAATACTGAACTTGAAAAGAGGTACCACAGAATCAACAAATACCTTCTTCACAATGGATTTATTCATCCAAGGTGTGCAGTAAACTAAAAAAGGGTTTCATGCCACCATGACAAGCAATAAAACTACAAGTTTAATTCCATTCTCGGTGAGTGCACCGGATATGTTACGCATTCCTGGTTACAGAGGGAACTATTTATCTACACGTACCTATCTTTCCTGAGTGCATGGACCGGTTTTATGATCTCTCTTTTTTTTTTCCATCCAGAACATTTTAGAATATATACATCTGTTTAACAGGTGCAGAATGGCAAAGTACAGGTGACCTTCGAGTGAACTTAACACCCAAATGTCAAATGCTGGTAAACTATGAGTTGTGGCTAGGTGTTGGGGGTCACATTAATGCCCCATCTGGCCTGGGGGGTGATGGATGTAGTTGATGTCATTAATTGTTCAGAGTGTGGAGGGTGGCGGGTGGGAAGAGGCTCATTGCAGTATGTTTAATTGAGCTAGAATAGCTAAACCACATGGACTACTAGTCAGGACTGATCACATATGATATAATAAGACACGTTACAGATTGGTTGAAGGTGAGTTGAGTTCAACTTCAATCGTTTAACAAAGACCGTCTGCTATAGTGAAAACTTTCAATGGGTTGAAAGAGCAATTAGATGTGCAGGAAAAGTTTACATTTCTGATGGTTTTCTGGGGGAAAACAGTCTGAATGATATGGGGTGACAATGAATGATGAAGATTGAAAAGTACATGATCCCGAGCAGACATTGACTAAGATTGATTGGTTACCTGATGAGGAGGAACAAAAGTCCTCCTCTCTGTAATGGAACAGGATTTTCCTTTTTTATGATATGCAATCAAGGAAACATAATGGCATAACAGTTTGACAGGAACAAGGAAAATGGTTTCAATCATAGACCAGTCGTGATTCCTGACATATGGATTTGCATTTCTTAGGGTATGAAAAGTTATTAAAATAATTTAATTTTTAACAACCCAACAACAAGAAACATTAACAGCAAACAAACAAATACTTTCACTTACACACTTTATACAATGAAGTAGATGAGTTAAAGAAATTCATTTAAAGAAACACACAACGATTTCTTTGAATAATAAACTGTAGCCGTCAATCATAAACATCTACGTTTGACAATTTGATTCCAAGCTACACCCTGAAACTTCATTTGTTAGTAAATTACTGCATTCAATTTAACCAAGTCTCAAAAATACCTTTTGAAAAACTGAATGCTGGTAACAGAAGTATTTTCTACACAATTTAAACCCTCCCCGTCTCTTTCCACAAGGCAACGTTTTCGGTCTGGGCCCAATTTCATAGAGCTTTTAAAGCACAAATAAGCTAAGCACAACAAAATTAAGCCTACCAGAATAAGGTTACCAGCCAAAATGACATGTAACATGAACTGTTTGTGACTGGTATCATTGCTCATTTCCGCTAAGCATGGCAATTTTAAACATTATTTACTGTTTCAGCAGCTCTATGAAACTGGGCTCTAGTGGGTAATACAGGAATGACTTTAAAAGGGGCAGGTTCAAGTCTTGCTGCCTTTGGTTTTTCATTCAAGCAGCAAAAACCATGACAGTGAATTTAACTTGATTTATTTCCTGGACACCAAGATACGGCGCTTTGAATAAACTTACGTAATTCATTGAAGTGAAACGGATAGTCTCCAGGTATTGAGCATGTAATACGAGCCTTCATAAAGGTTGTCCAGTTGTCTTCTAATAAATACCGCCCTCCTGTGTCATTCTGTCAGGTGAGGGAAAGGAAAGTAAATGATTATCAAGAGTTGACAAGTTGTCAAATAGATCAAAGGGTTGCTTATGTGGATGATTCCCCCCTCCAAAAACGAAACCATCACCTTCATAAAAATAGAAGCAAAAAAGAGGAAAAATGTTTAAAGACCACCCAAGCTGGTTAAAAGGGTATATTTGAGTTAAAAAAACACCTACCCCCAAAAAGTTTCAAAAGAGGAGGGGAAAAAACACCTAAAACATGTCATATTAAACCCAAACAAACCAAAAAGTTTGAAGCTTTTTAAAACGACTCTTTCTTTTTGGGTTAGGTCTCCAGCATCATCTGTTGGACTGAATGACAGTAACATTTAAGGCAAGTGTTGCAGTGACATTTATGGCCCTGACACTCATCTTGAGCGCCCACCTCAAAAATCTTAAAGTCTCAAAATTCCCAGGCTTTTGTTTCCGGCAATTCAGCAGCAAAATTATAACAAACGCCTACGAAGGACAAGAATCAAATGCTCACATGCGTGTCACTTGCCCTCACAGACTTTCGGTGTAACAGCTGTTAAATTTTGTTCACATCAGAATTTAAAATACAAAAACTTTCAAACAATCGTGATATCAAAAGCATAGTTCCCTTGGACAAAACATCTGTTTATAATTTCAAAAGTGTTACTCCGGATATTGAAGGGGGGACAAAATGAGACAATTCTTGTGATTTTGAGGAGGAGAAATTCCCAGAGTGCGGTTACTTTGTCCGTCTGGCTAGATCATTTGAACGGTGCCAGTTGATAAGATGCAAAGTGAGATGTCTTATCCCATGTATTAACCTTTCTCTCTCAGCCATCTTAGAAGCTTGGATACATATGCTAGACTCTCCATCATGTCTTGATGACACGTCAGTGAGGAGGTGTGATAACAACTCTTATCAACCCGATGCAATGTTAGGTTGAGGAGTTCATGAAGGCACAGCAACCGAACATTGCTTAGAGTAATCTGCTAAAGGGTAGCAGGAGCCGTGACGTCTAAATCTCAGACTTGCTGGAATAGTTTAAATAGCTTCAATAGCACATTCTAACCAGTTTGAATATTGCCACTGCAAGTGTATACATTTTTTTGTTTTAGTTTATCCACATTTACAATAAATAAAAGAAAACCAAGGAAAATTAGTCTTTATGTTAATCCCACTCAATTGAAATGCAACAGTATCAGGAAATGATTTTTAGATTTATTTAGAAAATTTATTGAGGTAATTAAATGTAGGTCTAGTAACACTACATGAGGAGTTACTTGATTTGACAAAATAGTGAACATTTTTGTTAAAATATTGTTGAAATGCCACCAAAGAGACAAAAACATATTCATAAGTATAGAGCATTGATATAAAAATGGTATTGAAATGGTCAATCAAACAAACTTAGGTGGTAAGATATTTCCTTAGTTTTATACCAACTTACCTTGCATACACGTGCAACTCTTGAATATATCACCTACAAAAAAATGGGGGGAAAGAAAGACAAATTAGATTCTTGTTAAGAAGGGTTATGAAGGATCAAGAGTTGCAAAAGTTCACAATACTTATATATTACTAAAGCCAATTAATTATGAGGTTTAACCGAAATGAATATTGCATTGATTTTGCTTACATTCATTTACATTATCTTTTGTTTATTTTTGCTTTGAATTGGAACCTCTAATTAATGGAATAAATGAAGGATTTTGTTGTTTTTGTTGATAATTTAATGTTTTTCAGACAACTAAAACAAATTTCTTATGACTTTATTTTTTCCCCAAGCACCACACACAACTTTCATCTCAAATCCACAAAATGTTCTGCTTGAATGCCTATCGAGTTCCACCCATTCTTGTCCCTCTTCTAAACAAGGACAAAACCTTTCACGCTCTGCTGCATCCTGTCTTCAGGAACGGGACAGCTCGTGATGAGGTACCGGCGATATGAGAGAAAAAAGAAAAAAAGTAACGCCCAGTTGCGTGTGACTCAGACACTGAGGAGAGCGCAGAGGGAAGCCTGTGAATGTGATAAGCTTCCTTAAGGTGACTAGATTGAAGGGTGCTGTCAGGGGTGTGTGACAGAGTCTTGGGGGGGGGGTGCAAGCTTGGGTTTGGTTACTGGGTATCACTGGTACCAATATCTAATTATCATCTTATGTCTTATTTATAGCATTGTAACTTAAGATTTGTCTCTAATTCTACCACACAGTAATACAATTGGCAATCTTGTACAAACGCAAGATTAAACAAATGGAATTTCTATGATTTAGTAAAATTCCTGTCTTTATTAAGTTCACAGAGCCTGCAGGCCACAAATAAATGCTTTGAATACTTCCCAGAGAACTTCCCATTTTCCCTGACAATAAAGAAATGCGCAGACTCCTTCTAAACTTCTCTTCCAGAAGGTTCCCTGGAATAAGTGAGCCGTGGGAACTCTCTGCGGTTTCTGTCTGTGACTTGGCCACCGGCCATCAAGTAGAACAAGCCTCACCCTAAACTACCAACCCCAGAAGAAGAAACTCGCTGTCACATCAGAACATCGTTTTTATTTGTTTTCCTCTTTAACTCTAACCCAGTACACCCCTTACCCTAAAACGCACCCCCAGTGGGGATTTCAAGAACAATGCTAGTGTTTGAGATCACCCAGGTTTCTTTGACTACGGGTCATCAGAAGAAGGTTTTGAGTCAAAGACGCTCCCCTTGGGATGTCTTTGGTGGAGTTGTGGGTGTGGTTCAATGAGATGGAGACGAATAGGCATTTAAGAGTTCATCAGAAATTACAGAAACTTGGGACTAATCAGGTTATGTGAAAATGGAGAGCAAGGGATTTTAAGAGGTTGAACTCTGACAGTTTTGTGTGTGAGTGGCACCGTTTGCCCTCCAAGCAAACTAAGATTGGGTGTGTAGCGTTGAACTGAACACCATTACAAAGTCAATAAATAAAAGCAATTCCTTAAATGTCATTTGGAACTGGGTCATTTTCGATCCAATTTCACATTTTTGTGTTTGATTCCAGAGGGACGCCATGTCTAGTAAAAAGATCCCATCACATCAGGTCAGTCAATCAAGTAACTCTCTTGGGTCTGGGCTAAAAACCTGAAAAATCTCTTTTACTGTAATTTTATCCCTAACTCACAAATTGGGTGACATTTTCCTGAAGTCTGTCGGGAAAACTTCTCAAGGATTTTGACTTTTTAGTTTGTCAGATACCTGGGGTGATTCCTGTTTTAGAGTTTAAGTAATCCGTAATTTAGAAAGAAAAAAGCTCAGATCATAATGGACCTTTAATTGTAATTTTAAATCTTGTCTCTGATTATGTTGAGTAGCTTTGGCACCTCTGTGAGTTTCAAATTATAAGTTACATTCTTGTCACATCCTAGTTTGGCAGGTCTCTTTTGCTTTGTTTGTTTGTTTGTCCTGTTGTGTTCTCTGTCTATCCCTGTACGATCTGCGTTAAGTTCTGTTAGTCCAGTTTCTTATTTCCAAAAAGCATTTGAAGACTTGGTCTTATGATTATGCCTCCATATTTGCCTCTGCTTGATTTGTGTCTAATACAACTATCATTCTTGTCATTCTTTATACGCCTTTCTTTAACTGACCATCTCTGTAATTTCTTCTATGTACATTTTGCAGTAAGGAAAGAAATGTTGAAATGAAAGTGAATGAATCTGTGCATGTGTATGAGATCTCTTTGGTTAACATAATGGGGGAGGCAAGGGGGTTGATGTGCCCGAAATTTCACACAGATAAAGTACAAGTACCAATTTCTACGTAATCTTTGAGCTGTCAGCACAGAATTCTGTGGTAAGCAGAACCACGAATCTTGGTCCAGTATTGAAAGCCAAGAATGAATATACAGACAGTGAGATCTGAGAACTCCAGGAAGGGACGTGAGTTGAGTTGACCAACGTCCAGGACAATAAAACCTTGCTGCCCTTCTACTGGGAGAGGGACTGCCTTAACAGAGCTTGACTTTCACCCATTGTTGCCTGACTTACACCCCTCCGATGCTAACAACCTCATTGAAGTCATCAATAAAATAATAAATGCAATAATACAACACACAATAAATAACTGGATAAAAGGCAAGAACTTGAGCCAAGTTGTCTTGGAAATCTATCCTTCCATCTAACCCTAATACACGGTTGACACATTTTCCAACGTGCCCAAAGGAGTAGAAGCTGGAACACACACTCACGTGCTCGGATAAAAACAAACTGGTCTCTGTCAGCCGAAAAAGTTATTCTTTCCACATTGTTTTCACACCTGTTCCATGGAAACCAGAAGGGTATTATTTTCTTTCCACAGACACCCACCAGATCAGAAGTGTTTCAAATGATTCAGCTCCTTTGAGACTCTAAAGAATCCGTGCTTGACGCCGCTTTCCAACACTTTTTTAAAGAATCTAAGTCACTAATGTTTTAATATGGCTACTGAGTAAGCTACATGTAGTTAAAGACCATGACTTAGTTTGTGAGTGTGTGTGTAGTGTTTCTGTTACCTGTCAATGGTGCGTTCAGTGATATAATGGCAGCCCAACAACATCAGTGGAAGAGATTAACTTGTCATGAGTGAGTAACAGCAGTCTAACACTGAGGTATTAATTTTCACCTTTCTACTCAACAAAATCACACCAAATATCAACATATTTGAATAGAGGCCGAGTGCCCCTCTAAGTATTTCTTATATATTCTTTGCAGTCTGCCACTCTAAGTGTCCATAGAGATGAAAGCTTCCCTTATGGAGCATTCCCTTTACACTATGACTAGTAAACAATCCATCTGAAAACAAGACAACCATCTGTTAACCCTAAGCCTGGATTTCCACTTTCCATCCATCAAATAACTCAGCTCTTCAGTCTGGCAAGTTGGCCACTTCTTTTGTTGACGAATCCAGTTTTAAAAGTCTAGTAGTAGTTATTGTTTTAAATGCTGACAGCTGTGGAGTATCCATTTCAGTCTGGGTCATGAACAAAAACTAAACGATTTCAAGCTTTTTCAATAGGATAAGAAGGGTTTCTTTTGCATTAAAATTTTTAAAAATTTTATTTTATCGAAGTGTGTTGTCCAGTATCTGTTTCACTAAGGGAGTTATGAACAGACACCAAATTAAGAAGTAACTATTTCGAGTCAATCTTGTGGGTACAAGTACAACCATGTGAGAATGTCTTCTAGAAGGAGTGATGGCTCCAAGAGGTGCCTTTGGTTTGTTCTTGACATTTCAAACAGTGTACCCTGCTTGTCTTCTGCAGGAGAATGCTGGACTTCTGCTGATGCTGAGGGATGCAAGTTTAGGCGGGAAACCAAATAAGGCAGAATTGTTGTAAGGGGGTGTTATAATATGTGGTATTAGAATATTACAATCATCTTGTGAAATGTTTCTTCTTGATAATGCTCTGTCTGTGAGAAAATCTTTCCCGAATCCTCTGTAAAAACTTCAGTTTGTTTTTGTTGATGCATACATGTATTATATGCCACAGTCGATAGTTTTTATAGGACTGTTTTTCTTTCCGAAAAGTGGAAAACAATTTGGGCTGTAAAATGCATCATGGTGTGCTATTTGCTTTGTTAGTTTATTTTTGGTGGTGTTCCATCTGTCAGTTTACTTAAAAAAATCCAGGTTTGAAATTTACAACCATCCTGGCTTGCTTGGAGTTGAAATGAAACGCCCCCCATAAAATGCACCAGAAACAGTCACCTTGGAAATGTTATTTGCTAGATTTATCAGGTTGTAACTCCATAAAAACATGTTCACCATTCCACGGATTCCATTGGTCGATGAACTGCAGAGAGGTGCTAAGTAAATATTTGGCTATTAAACTAAAAATATCAACACAGACTCAGCCCCATTACAAAATTTGTCAACATTTTGCGCTCTTGTTATATAAAGAGGTCAAGGAAAAAACTAAAGCATGACACAGATTGACTCTTGATGAAATAATTCCCTGAGTGGTAAATGTTAGCATCATGTGTTTTTGCTAAAAGTGGCAAGGTTCTCCTGTGTTGCTTGGAGAGTTACAACATCCCCCAGCCCCCATGGTTGTACATTTCAGTAGTTTCCTATTAACTTGCCAAAAAACAAATTCCAGAGCAAAATTTTAAAGGACATCACTTCATCATCTGACTGAGCAAGAATAAAAATGTAGCAGGTGATCAGATAAAAAAACACACCAACATTTCAATGAGTAAGCTGTTTCTACTCAGCTCCAGTCTTCTGTGCTCACCAAATATGGAGGCTTTAGTAGGGCGATAAAATTGTTCCCCCCTTTTTCAAATCTAACTTACTTAAATGTCTACTACATGCACCTGTTGGTATACTCCAAAAGCCAAATGGAACTTTGGGGTTTAAGAACAAAGACAAAGGTCCACACAATTATGTGAGGGAAACTGGGTGGGGCAATGGAAGGGACTAGTACTCTGGGTGGGGTGAGGGAAGGGAGAGGCCAACCCTCAAAGTAGTAATTACATCCTTAACCCCTATCCACTGATAACACCTCTATTACAGTGTTATTTGAATGTATAGTGGTGTTGTTGTCCACCGCCCCCACACCAGCCTCGACTGCTATCATGGACAACATTAGCCTAACCCAACCTGTCACACCTGACTTCCCATGCGCACCTGTTTCTTATGGCCCACTATGCCTCATCTGTGCTAGACTGCACCAGACCCAGGCGTGTTACAATTACCAAGCAGACCTTACACAAGTTGACTTGCACACTGTTCTGGGTGATACTGTTTGCCACAAGACTGCGCTGAAAATGTGGTTTGGGTCTTTTCACTTTCAGCATTCTGAATTGAGGAGAACCAGAAGGATCTAAACTCTGTCTTAAATTTATTAAAGGTCCAGCGTTTGTAAACTCTCAGAAAATTATCAGACTGAAGTGTTGACAGTTTGTTATAACACTCCAGTTAGAGATCAAATCTCTAAACCTCAAAGCTTCACCACTTTTCAGGTTGAATGGCATTTGCTTTTTTGGTTACCGGCCAGCAACCAGCGATCTCATTCAACTTGCCAGTCGCACCACTTTAAGAGAGTTTTGACTTGTCCTTGGGTGTTTTAACTTGCATTTGGGCAGCAGACCACTTCTCAGACTGATTATGTTGTTGAAGAGTTAGTAGTGTTTCTGTTTATGATCCAGGCTAAGAGTTCAGTCTTCTAGGAAGAGGGGCATTCCCACTGCTTGAGAAAATGAAAACATACATAGTCTTGAAAATAAAGTGTATATCAAAACAGGAAGTAACTGTTTCACAATTGGCAAAGTAAACTCTTTTGAACAAGTTTTAATTCCAAAGATGGTTGGAACTACTTTCAACAAGAACAGTCCTAGCTGAAAAGGTGTCCAGTCAGATGATGACTAACTTTGCTGTCTTTTCTCAGACCCTAGATATTTTTCGGGGGGGGGGGGTTAAAGTCTGGGGTGAAGGAACTCTGAAAGTTAAGATGCCCCTCCCCTCCCGTCTTAAGAAAAGATGCACCAGGATGTGAGATGCTTTCTTGAATTAGGTTCAAAGCGGTTAGTCTCTCTATTGCCCGCCTCTCTTAATCCTGTGACGGCAAAATTCCGTGGCTGTTAAGTCTTTAATTCAGCTGATGTTCTATGCATTAATTGTACTGGTCAGTTTGTGTTGAGATCTTGAACTACGTTTGGCAGTGAAGCAATAATGACCTTGCAGTTGAAGGAATTAGTTTCACTGACATTTCAGTTACCATTTGGACTTTTGTTTGTGTATAAATGAGGACTAGATCTACCATTAGGCATCAAAGATTTGAGCCCTTTTCCTGTTTTAAAACTACATTTTGGTGAGTGAAATTCTTGCAGCTGGTTTGTTTCTTCAATGTGACAGTTGCCATTTGCAAGGGTTGTTGACTTCTTTTGAGATATGGCAACAAGCCAATAAGGTTGTTTCTAATATGTTCAACGAGCCAATGACATTGCTACTGGGAAGCCAACCAATCAATAAGCTTGTCTCATAGATGGCAAGGAGCCAATAGGAAGACTTATTGACCAAGAGCTGACACCTGGTTCCTACTGGGCTACCGGTCACAAGATGATTCACAGCATGTTAACTATTTGTATCCAAAAGAGAAACTTTTAGATAACATTTGCTTCCATCTTCCATCTACACAACTCTTCCCTCCTCTTTCTGTAAAATCAAAACTCCTCCCAAAAACATCTCAAGTGTTGTTAACATCCTTAAAGAAAACCCAACATAGGGAAAACCCATCGATGGGTAGGGACTGAAAACACAATCTACATGCAAGGCTCCGGTCCAAGGTGGGAGCCGGGTCCACAAAGAGATGAAAGGCAGGGAGAGATACCACTGAGTCAACCCTGATGCCTGGTTGAAACTCAACCCAAACTCCCCTGGAATACAATGGTGTGAACACTGGGTCACAAAAAGATCTTGAACAGGGTAAAAAATGAAAAAAATACATCACTGTAGAAGAGTCCGAGAAGTATAACTTCTAGTTAATGGGCATAATGCTATATTTGGAAGTGGTGGGGGGGGGGGGGGCACCATGATTTCAGTCCCTGTACCAAGAGCGGATGGTGATTATGACTTCATATATCAGGATTTTGTCTGCATGATGAAACATCTTAAAGGTAACATTCACCCCAATACAACATACTAGTCTAGTTCCCTGTGTTCTAGAGCAATAATGGTCAATGACTGTCATTTTATTAATATGGGGTCTGACTATTTAATCCTTCAAGCCTCGGTTTGGTGACATTGGTTTCAATGAGAAAAACAGCAAGATGGCCGCACCATCTGACAAATGATAACATTATAATAACAGCTATTCTACGAACCCAAACACTAATTCTATACCTTTGACCAATCAGGGTTGGGGATTCAAGTTTATAGAAAATAAAAGGGGACAGCTGTCATCCTATTGGCCTGTGCTTGACCAATGAGAGTAGTTTAAAGCATCATGCTTGAATCTTCCGTTCAGCTTGGGATGCAATTAATGAGGCAGTTGTCTACATTGTTCTACAAATCACAGGCAGTGCATGAAGGGAGCCCTTTAATAAGAGCTGTTTAAATCTCATCAGCAGAGTTGCCGTTTTAGCAGCAAGGTAACATCTGTTGTGAAACTGCCCGGTACTCTTCCGGCTGGTGACAGAGAGTGTCAGTCAGTGTGTAGTGTATGTTGAGAGCAAGTTTGTTTTAGTTTTAGTTACTTCAATTAACGATCAAGTATAGCTGAGTTGATCGATGGTTACATGAAAGGTTTATCATGGGGTCATTTTCAGCAAGTCAAGCAACACTTTTGATTTTTTCTTCTTTTGAGTCATTTCTAAGTATAACTGACTAAATGTTTATGTGAGCCATCAAGGACCATAAAGTGTAAACTAACTTGGACAGTAAATCTGGACATTTTTGAGCATATGTACAAATTGAATTTCATCTACTCCGATAGATTAAACTCAAAATAAAAAACAAGAACGAAAAGTTTCAAAAAGAAATGGGCAACTTATCAAACTAATTTCCCAGTTTGATTATTTATGATGATAATTATATGTTAATTTTACCCCCCCCCAAACAAAACAACAAAAACAAAAAACAAATATAAAAAAACATTAACCAACCACGCCTTTTGGAATTTGTCCAGGTTTGAAAATGACCAACATATACAATTAAAAAAAACCAATTTTGTCTCCAAATCTGAGTTGTTCCTGTCTAGATTCAACCTTCATGAAAGATGGATCTTTGATTGACAATGATAAAGTGATTTTAAAAAGTTGGGCTAAATATTCCCTGATGTCATTTTCTCATCACAGTTGGTTCTGAACCATCCGTTTTGTAACTCCTCCCCGTCTGGGCAGAGGGGAAGGGGGAAGAGCACAATTTGAAATCCTTCCCTTTAGATGACAAATTGAACTAGTCTATTTGCATTTCTCATAGGGCACTTCCATTGGCACATCTTCAGGGGCGGATCCAGGATTTTCCAAACGGGGGGGGGGGGGGGGGGG
>CM021534.1:20226018-20239279 GCA_010994315.2 Pisaster ochraceus
CAAGTAGCCATTCTGATTGAAGACAAATGCTCAACCAATCCACATGGATTTCTGGTTTTCACACGATCAATGTAAACAAGCTAACACTGAATCTCTAGCTACAGGTTTTCCTTTGGAGTCCAAACTTACGCAAGAGGCTTCAAGCATGCTGAACATTTTCAAATCAACAGCCCCGGGAAAAGGATGCTTCACATTGCCATCATAAAACAGCCCCCCCCCTCTCTCTCTCTCTCTCTTTCTCCAACAGAAAACATCTCTGAGCTAGTGTTTCTTTTGATACCGTTTCTCTTCCTCTTGGGACCCAAGGGGGGAGTATCAATCAATGATGCCCTCGGCTTGAACCGCTCTGCCCGGCAGATAATATTTACTGTCGACGAAACAGCCTCTCAACCAAGTTTTAAAAAGTCCTAAGCCTAAGCTCAAGAAACACGTAATAATGTACCTGCGCTCCTTTTCCTGTGACACCTTAGGGTCTGCAACTCTCTTGAGAGAGAAACTTGGAAATTGGCTGACATAATACTTCTCTTATGTGCTACTGGAAGCAGGTGTAGACCCCCAAGGGTGCTCGGAGCACCCAACAGGTGTTTGGTCCCCCCTCCACCCCTCCCTCCAACCCCTAAGCCGTCTCTCCTTACCTCAACATCCCTTCAAACACCATGTTAACATTAAGACATTTATTTCTCAAATAACTAAACTGCTTCCAGTTAAATAAAGGTGCATTTCTTGGATCATTTTAACTAATAAGAACCAAACCTTCAGAGAAATCTCAAATTAATAAAGGACTAATCTTAGCTTGTAGCTACAACCTACAACCAACAATCAACAACACGATGACAAATAAACTAACCCAATCTATTTAAAGTGATAGACAAAAGAAACAAGACTGCCAAATTGCTTTTCTTCTGGGAAATAACACTTGGAAGTGTTTGAGGAAACCCAATTTCTGGAAAGCTTGAATTGATTTTAGGATCAGTTTTGGGACTGTGCGAGTGTTGTTGCAGCAAATGTCAGGAACTTGGACTGACTCCTTTCAAGATCCGTGTAATATATGCTTCCTAGCAAAACACAAATCCACCAAATAAATAACCAAAAAGTTTCAAGTGATAAAAAAAACTAATTCAAAGAAAAATGGTTTGTAAAAAATATCAACACCAACAGCGGAAAGGACTAATCTTATTGGATTATGACTTGTTAGTATCCTTTCAACTGCAAACATATTTTTCTTCTTCTATTAACACTCTTAAAGGAATGTGCATACATTTTGGTGAGCTATGGCATTAACAAGCTTACCAAAAGAAGTTAACTATTATAAGTACATTTTGAGGGACAACATTGAAATAGCCAACACAAAAAAAAACTTTTCTGAATAAGCTTGTGACTTAAAAAAACATTTTATAATTACTTATTTAGGTCACCAGATGCTGGTAATAAATTTGTGTCCGTTTTTTGTCAAAGGGAATAATTTCAGATACCTGATTAAGATAAATGGGGTAATTACTAAACTCAAACACAATGTAAAGCCTGGTTCTGAACCATAATTACATAATTACCGACTCTTTGTTAATTAACATCTTCGGTTCAGCCTAACCAGGAAACACTTTCGATAAGTAGCTTTTTAATTATTGCTGATGTGAATTACCATAGGGCAAACCAAACACCAAGTTTCCAAAGGCTGTTTTCGATAAATTGTTTCAACAACACATGTTTCACCTAATTTTGATTGATGATTTAATTATTACCTAATCAGAATATTCAAGTATCTCAAGTAAGGTCTTCCTATGGCCACTTTAAATATTTAAACAAGTCTTCAAAACATGTAGTCTGATAATTTCTTTTTAAGAAAGTGAGCTAGATGACACCTTAGGGAAAACATTCCACATGGAATTCAATAATTCAACAACAAAATCAATTAAAGAGAGATAAACAAGTTGCTTACCTTGCCACAGTTGGAAAACTCCACAGCCCTCTCTCGGAAAAAGAAGTAGACCCAGGGTCCAATCTCATAGGACGAAATAAAGTTTGGTTCTAGGGAAGAAGAGAGCATGTCAGTTAACAAACAAAGACAAAATATCTATAATTTTACAGGGTAAGAGCTTTTGTACATTAAAATGGTCACTGTTTTTCCCCAACTTTATTTTGGGGAATATTTAGTTTGTCAGGTGTAATATACCAGTTGGTTGTCAGACAGCATGACTTGTTTTGAATTAAGAAATAAACTCTGTCCATCTTTTTGCTGACTACACCCACATATCAGTTTCTCCTGGTGTTTTTGGTGGTAACGTAACAGAATTCACTTTCAAAGTGAAACAAAACATTTTCCCCAACTTCTCATGAGACAGAAACAACTCCTAATTTATAGAGTTGTGGGAAAAAGTCGTTAATTCCAACTGGATTAATTTCTGCATAGACACCTGTTGAAAAAATGGTTAACAATACCCTTGAATGATCATGCCTCCTAATTGTGAATGGATGTAGCACTTTAATAGAAATGTTTCAAACATTTGTCAAAGTTTTAACCTGGAAGTGGCAAACCACTTTGACAAAATCTTTAATTCTTCCATCCTGAAACTCTCCAAAATCTGCTGTTTCCGGAAACAGTCAAATTTTTCACGGTCTGTACATGAAAATGGTAACCGTTGGTGACAAGACTAATTGGTATTGGACCAATGGCAACAAATTAACAAATCAAGAGCTACACACTTAGCCTGCGTCGCTAGCAAACACTTCAGAATGGATATCCCATAAACTGAAGACTTAACAGCAGGTGAACAGACTTAAAGATCTGTGATGATTCACAAACACACTCTTAAAACTGGCAGACTCTGCTCAGACGCCAGCATGAAACTGCACATTTCTTTCCTTGAAAGATCTCCTTGTATTTCCTTAGCTCAGATGAATCAAACTTTTGAGAAGGCTGACCACTGGTCTTCCTTTTCCCACTTGTCTCCCAGCCACATTCAGCTTTGTGATTCACACATTATCTTAAGACTGCATTTAATATGGAATTAATGCAGAACCCAAGTGGTCCATGTTGTAACTTATGTTGAGCAAGGAAATGTTGCATGTGCGTGTCAGTTACCAGCTGCAAGTTAATCCCTCATCGACAGCAGCTCAGCTCAACAAACTCCCTTTCCTTCCTTTCTTTTTTACAAAGTCTATTGTCAGACGCTTCCTTATCCTCATTGTGTCTGATCCTGTATCTTAAACAGCAAGTTATATCTTTAGAAGATCACTCATGGCGTTCAATCAAACCGACTCTATTTCACCCAATAAGGACGTTAATGGTTCTCTCACATTGGACATTGTTGAACGATAACAACATCTTGCAGTGATCAAGTGAAGTGAAGCGTTCATCATTTTGAGAAATTGACAAGGATTTATTATCATGTTTGTTTGCTTTATGGGCGGATTCCTCTAATATGTTATGAAAGTCCACACTCTATCCCCATGATTAATTGTTTCATGAGGAGAAAGTCCTTTTCTCAGGTAGAAATATTCAAGTTCAATATGTGGTTGTTATTTTTACCGACTTCTGAAGCTGTTATGCAGCTTCCTTCCAAAAACATAAAGGATATTCCAAAGACATAAAGGATATCCCAGAGGTCCCCAGCCACAGGTAGGTGCATAGAGCTGCTGCTACACTACCTGCCACCAGGAGGCAGGGCTGTTTTCACTGCACTACTACAAGCCAAGAGCTACTGCTTGTGAGAGCGGCACGGGGAAAATTGAAAATTTCCTGTTATTACCCAAAATAAACCGGCTCTGGGCATCTTGCTTTTCTATCTCTGTTTTTCCCTAGCGAGGCTGGAGAACATGCATGATGTTCATTCACTACCTTCCCCTAGGCAGAAAGGATTCACTATGATTGGCCTTGACGAAACTGACAAAGTCAGTTAAGATCAGGAGGGAATAAGAGCTGATGCTGTGTGGATGATGAAGACCAATAAACTGTAAGATATTATGAAGCATTAGTCAGAGATGTATCAATGATGTCAACGATGACATCACTCATGAACACAATGACACCTTAGGTCATATGTGAGACATTCTTGAGAAACTATTGACAATGCCAATGTCGTCCAAGCACCTAGGGTGAAGTCACATTATAGCAGGCAGACTGAGGGGGATGTTTATATTTACAATTGACGAGTTTTGTAATCTAATCTCCACACTGACTGAACCTAATTGAATTGAATTTATTTATCCTCATCCAATAATAAAAAATATGAACATTTATGTTATCTGCAATCGGCAAAGAGGTTGAAGTTATGACTCAAAATAGAACAGGAAGGTAAAAGAAAATTCAATACCTGTATGCTAAGAACGATTGTTAACTTTCAAGGTTGTCAACCATTTTTTCAAATTTTTAAGTGCATGGGTTTCAAATCCTTTTGGGAAAAAAGACCTTGAATTATTATCAATATCAAGGCTGATTAAATGAGCAAAGCAGTTGTCCTACTTTGGTCATGTGACCTGTACGCCAAACACCAGCTAACCCAAAGTTGTTGTAGAAGGAAGAATCGTTGGACAGAGCGTTGGTCAGAAAATATCAAGCAAATCATGTAGACTAGACAACGACAGACCCTATTGGAATTCCATGGTGAAACGGCTGCTGGCTCCAAAAATTCTTCAATTTGAGAGAGGATCGCATTTAGTGAGACATGAGGTGATTAAATGACCCTTTGTTGTAAAGATCATACCACACACTTACATAATAAATTGCAAAAAAAAAGAAAAAAGGGAAACTAAGTTTAGGAAACAAAAGTTTTTGGACTAGAATGAGAAAGTATAAAAGAATTTGAAAATTAAAGGTGTTTGCAGTAAAGTTCTCCACACAATCACCCGATACTGGAAACTGTTCAGGCAAAAACCACGCCTAGATCATATTTCTCCCAAATTGTCACACGTTTCTGTTGCAAAGAAATCCTTGCATAACAAAGCACGTACAGTTTAAACTAATAGCTTGAGGCTACGCAAAACTAGGCCAGACTAATAATCCTGTTACCAGTAGATACGAAAGTAAATAATCGCAAGTCTTGGTACGAACCTCTCCCTCAACCCTACTCTATATATTTTTGTAAACAGGCAAGGAACTGTTTTTTAAGGAAACTGTAGATCAAGCCATTCCCCACACCTTGATTAGATTAAATCGAGATTATGACTGAAACTCCAAAATTAATAAACATACCTCCCTTACCCCTCCCCCCTATCCCCAGGGACCGGGGATGTCTACGACTACTTGGAATTAATCCCGGTTGCAGATGGACATCTTGGTCACGTAACCTTAGTACATAGTAAGGTTAACTTTGAGGTATGTCGGACAATCGTTGGCACCAGCCTTTTGTAGATTAGCCGATAGCCTCATTTTGGTAATCAACGATTTACATATTGGAAAACTAAGGAAAACTAAGATGGATGCTCTGCTCTATTGCATTTCAAAGAAAATGACAATATTCTTTCAATTTAGATGAGAAGGTACACGTTGGTGTTAACAAATATTTGGGTTTATAAAAAAATCAATTAAATGAGAAATGCCTCATCGTTATTATATATACTTCTACTATATCCTTTCCTTAATCCCTTATATGTCTTTCCCTTAATCCTTTGCTCCTCTTTTTGCTATAAATGGATATGTTTGTGTTTGTTCTTGTTTATGCCTCTGACGAAGGTCCGGTTTGGATCGAAAGCTAAGGCCATCTCCCCTACTAGTCATATATACTTCTACTATATACATGTACCTTACTTTTATTATCAATAACAAATAGGCAAATTGATCAGACATTTCATCCACCCTGTTCGTGATATTATCACCGCCAAAACTATCAGCAAAACTTGCGCAAGAAAGTTATAGATGTCATTATCTGTCTGTCCGCTTAGACAGCTCTTGCTAAATTATTTATATCCTGCCCCCGTCTCAGTCAGAAAGACGTTCTAGGTGCACTTTACTCCAAACAACTCATGAAGTACAGAGTAAGGAGATGTAAAAGTTGAGCACAAATAGTCTAGTGGTTACAATATGAAGCTAATTATGAAGCTAATTATGCAGATAATACATAAGCTTAGCATAGAAACAGACTACCAGCTAACATGACATTTGTATGTATTTGTGATTGGTTTCCTTTTGAATTCTGCTAAGTAAATAAATGAAAAAAGCACAAAATGTCTGCTGGGCAACTTGATGATATTTTGCTCTGGTGAAGTAACTTTTGTTTTGAATACATTTATTTTAGATGATTACTGTCCGGAAAAGGAAAGTAACTTAAATGAATCTAGTTCCAAATGAATATTCATCATTATGTTTAACACCGCAATCTTTCACTCACGTCAAGTGTTCTAAAGCTATTAACAACAACTTTTTTACAGGCCCTTTAAATGCCAAATCAAGACATTCACTTAAATGCTACATACATTGATGCCCCATGTGAATTCTATGTAGGATATGATATGATTCTGTACTGTAGAGCGGTAAGTAGTTCAACTAGTGGTGCAAGTCTTTGCAATTGGTGATTACGATTTGAAAGCTACAAAGCACACTTGTAAAGGACGAGATCCACAAATTGCGTGAGAAACTTATAGTTCAGAGGGACTTAAACTATAATTAAGATTAACCGATCTCTTCGACTGTATTTTGGCTCTGAAATTTACCACAACACCAAGAATAGGTATTGAGTGGCACAGCAAATACGATCTGACATGATATTTCATAAATCGTGATCCCACTGAGGATTCTTGTATTAATCAAAACAGGTCATTTGTCGTCTTGAAGTAGGATGTAACGCATAAGAATGACTCCAACAAAATAAGTACAAGCTGTTTGGGAAGTAAGCTTGGCGTAGGGTGACTACGTGTTGGTTTAAGGTAAATGTACTGCAGTCTTTGCTCCGCTCGTAATTTCTGAACTTTCTGAATGAAAAGTAAGCCTGTCGAATTATGTGGGAGGAAACTTCAAGATTTTACTGGCTTCATGAAAATCTCATGTTATAATCAAATCATTTTTGATTGACATTTACATGAACATATGGAGCATTTCAAAAATAGGAAATACTCCAGATCCCTGTAGACACCTTCTGGGTTGTTTTACTTCTGAGATATTGGACTTCTAAGATGTTTGACTTCTAAGAAGTTTGACTTATTTGGTGAATCAAAGCAAAAGTTCTCTGACCATTCATGCAAACAAACCACAAGCAGTACTCCAGAAATTGTTCTTTATGATCCTTAAACAATTTAGCTTCAGGATTAACATCCAGTTAAATCTGTTGATAATTTGTCATGCACATTATTGGGGGTGGGTGATTACAAAGCTCTGCCTATTCTAAGTTTATCCCATTTTAGACTTGAGTTTGTTTGCAAAATCATGTAGAAACTTTTTTCGATGTATTTCCTGGCACAGGCAGTTTTTCTGGGTGACCTTGAAAAAGTTTTTCAGCAAACTTTTTATTTTCCCGTCAATTGCCTCTGAGAACTGATTGACCATAAGAGAAGCTGACAGAAAGACTGTGTTTGGTCTATTTAAGAAAGGCAAGTCCTGCAGCCTTGATTTGGCTGTCAATCAATCAAGAATTTGCTTCATATGGCATCGCTCCAACATACTCACAAACGGCTCATGGCGCCACCTCCCACTGCAAAAACACACACACACTCAAAAACAGGTGAGAAAAACAAAAACAGGTGAAGCATAGACCCAACTCCATCTTGCTGTCAGTACAGAAAAAACTTAAGTCAAAAACCCACTCATAGTCCCCTAGTTTATGGACCCTCGGTAGTTTTGAAGTCTTTGAGAAATGGTTCCCATTACAAAGTGGAAACTTTCCCTCATAACTTTTAAAATGTAATGTGTTTTCGCTCTCTAACAACTAATGACACCCATGTGTAAATAACCCCAAAGGTTACAGGTTTTTCTTTTTAGGTTTTATTTTTCACACTTAACAAAACTACGGCACTACAAAATACTGGGTACATTTTAACCCTTTTTAGCCTCTGAGAAAGCCTCTGCTAGGGTCAAAATGTGAGGCCATTAACCATTTTTTCCCGATACAATTTCATTCAGCTATTAGGCAATTGCTAAGCAAAACAATACCTTGGCATCAGTTAAGACGATGCAAACTGCAAGCCAAGGCATTTTGGCCGGAAACCTGTTTCTGCTAAGCAGTAGTTTCTGTGCTTAGCAAACTTGTGCAGCTTACGTAATTTACCCCAGTTCAAGTTGATCTCACTAATCAGCAATCTGCTAAACATCAAAGCTGCTAAGCTTGTATGAATGACTCCTACATTTGCTAAAAGTATTAATACTCACCGTTTAACCACTTGGAGTTGAGCTGAGCAGTGCGAAGTGGTCTTGAGCTACCAAGAGTGCGGTACAACACAGGGTCTCTAGCAGTAAAATCCATGACTGTTGCACTGTAGAGATCACCATTTTGTGTGAACAGAGCTGTTGTATTGCTACTGGGATCATAGGGGCAGCGAGCGATACCTGTTACACTCTCTTCTATTTGGCTCAGGTTTCCTTTCTGTAAACAACATGAAAGATGCTCTTTAGTAATTAGCTGGGTTCAAATTGGTCTTCAAATTCTAAAGCTAAGTTGAATTAAATAAACTAAAATATTTCTTGAAATAGGCTTATACTATCAAATTTTAAACATTCAAAAGTAATTAAGATTGTTCAAATATCTTATTCTTTTCTCAACAATGTTGAGATCCTTATTTTTACCATTTTATAATCTCAGATGTTAAACCCATGTGCTTCAAATGAATGGCTGTGCAAATCAAATCTTAAATTGACCAAATGAAAGGATCAACGATGAAAAAAAAGAAGACGTGAACTTTTCGTTGCTGGAAGTTTTCTGAAACCAGCTTCCTGCTAATCATAAAGACAACATGAAAGACTAAGATTTGATTCTGATACTAGCATCTCAAGATCGGAACACAAGTGAACCACAAGAAATGAAAACTTGTCTCATGACCTTTAAGGTCCTGCTCTCAGGAAGTAACCTGCATCTTTATATCTTATTGGACTCATACAATATGTCCCAGAAACAACACACACAAGTCTGAACAAATCTATTTTTGTTGCTCTCGTCTTGGGAAGTCCGCACCGGACCTCAGTGCAGACTACGAGGACATGCTTATGCTGACAGCTTCAATGTTTTGATATTAAATGTCAGTGCTAATTTAATTAACAGCTGAATGGGATCTTTTTGCTGCTTTCAAGGTTTTGTTTTCACAAACCTAAGACAGGAATACTGGAGTTCTGGATTGTTGATTTAGTTAATAGGCTTGATCTCTGGGGCTTTTTTTAACTTGAAGGTTTCAACCAGATGTATTTATATATAAATATATATATATGCATAAATATATATTGAATTTAACAGTGCGGATACAACTGTAGTTGCACTTCTCTTAAACAGGTGTAAGTCATTGATAAAACTCCTCAAGAGTGACCATGGCGCAGCAGGAATTTTTTCTTCAAACAAAACAGTTCAACATTTTGTTCATCCAATATTTCCAAAACACCTCAGCATGAACACAGGGCTGAAATTTCATCTTTGAGAGGGCAAGACCATTTTCATTTTGCAAAGGCTACGGGAAGCTTTTGAAGGGGCACCAAGGCCAAGACCAGGGCAATGGGCACCATGGCCTCAGTGACCAAGGCCAAGACCAGGGCAATGGGCGCCATGACCCCAGTGTAATTCCTGGCCTGTGTAAAGCCCCTACAGGCCTCTGTCTATGTAATACACCACACACCGTGAAACACCAATCTTACCTGTCTCCAAGTGCACTTGGGTGAGAAGGCGTTTGTTCCACAAGCAAACACCCGGTTTTCTTGGACTAACAGAACACGAATGTAATTACAACATTTCTCCTGGAATAAGAAAGAGAAAAAAAGAAAGAATGAATCATTCGATGAAACGGTACGGAGGATTCATCATATTCTTCTTTCTGAGTTGATGCTAAAAGGTCAGGAAACCATTTTCAGTCATCTACACAGAATGAACAGCAGAACGGACAATGATGAGATAAGGTTTAAATCCTAAATGTGTCTTTATTTGGGGTTCTACCGGGCTCATTTTCACTGCAAAAATTACATTTTGCTGAGCACATTTGCACTTAAAATGTCTTCCATTTTATAGCTGAAGGAATAGGGAGGGAAAAGAGAATTGCTCATTTGGGAAAATGGAATTGCTAATGGGAAAAAAGGAAATGCTGAATGGAAAGAGAGAAATGCTCAATGGGAAAATGGAATTGCTAAGAGGGAAGTGCAAAATGTTAAAAGGGAAAAGGGAATTGCTAAGATTATGGGGAAAGGGACTTGCTGAGTGAGAAGCAGAAAGCAAACTGGAAAGAAGCTGTTATCTTGAATAAAGAGTCAAAACCCTCTTGATCACCAAATCTAATGACAGGGGTGCAAAGGCTTGAAGATTGTACCGCTATGAAGTTTCAGAAACATTAATCTCAAAAGGGCTCAACTTTTGGGTAAAGGTCAAAGGTCTACTTTGAAATATCATCACTTAAATTAAGATAAGATATAAATGATGAACGACTTGTCCAGTATTTGACTTGCTCTAAGATGACGGGCTATTAACAGCGCACAGATTCTAAGTAATCCAGTTTCGTTTCTGGAGTTTAAAGTCAGTTCTACAGGAAACACAACCAGTGTAGCGATGATGGACACACAAGCCCAGGGTTGACTCATGGGATTAGGCTCACCACTTGTGATGGTCAATCTAGTGTCCAGACTAAAGCGTGGTTCTAAAGATCAACTACTACACCATCTATGGAAGGACCAGCTGTTTTAATGTCTGGTACCTGACTCAAGAAAAGGTTAGACTTTAGCCAGTGATTTGTAGATGATGGCATCGGATGCAGAAATGTTGCAAGAATGACACTTTTCCCGAGTAACAACTTAAATTTTACAGAGGGCCACGGCAAGATTTCACAAAATACTAAGATTTATCCTCAGATGAGTTGTCAATATCACCATAGTGATTCATATTGTAAAATCAAATTTTGCAGAGAAACTGAAGATTGATTTATTGGCTAACTCAAGATCTTGGCTGACTTGAGATCAATCTTTGCGCATTGTAAAAACCATCCTTAATCTTTTCTGATTGTTTGTAGAACTACTTGAAGGGGAACTTATTCAAGCCAACTATTTAAGTGTATCTTCTACCTAGTACCTACCTAAGTACTGACAATCTCTGTAATGAGGGACAAATGCCCTGTCCATGCCACATCAAACTCTTTCAAGAAAACTTTGTTTGGCATTATTAAACAAATCGTAGACAACGTATTTGTTCATATAAAAACTAGGATTGAGTTACTTAATGCGGTACTTAACTCCCCTTTAATCCTTCCCAGGATGAGGATGTGCACCATTGTCCATTACATCATCAGAGCCAGGACTGTCCCGTCCGTCAACAAGGGGGTATTTTACGAAAGATTAGCTCATTATCAGAGTGTCAAGAGTACTAAACGGGGGATATGATGGGGGTGGGATTAGCACCCCATGGGAAATCACTAAACCAACTTGGCACGGAGGAACAGCCTTTTCAACATGAGCACAAGAAGAACAACCCCAGGAAAATTTTCGGCTCAATTTCACCGTCAAGATAACTATTCTTAAGATGGGTAAGCAAATAAATCTCTCTTGAATATTGGTCGGTAAACTGATATGTTGCAATACAAATCACTCTGCTGAAAGTGACAACCTATCGTCAGATGAATCTAAAGTCAGGCTGGGGGTAGTTATCCATTTGACACAGAAAGAACCTCTTCGAGATGATCTAGACAAATTTAGCCGAGAGTTTGGGCAAGTCAAAAGGCACGACGGTAGCCATCTCTGCTAAAAAGTCATTTGGGTTTTTAGTTCCTTAGATGTACTCAGGAAGACTTCCTCTATTGATGCACCAAGCTGCTTACTCTTAGAGCTACCAAATAGTTAAATATCATCCTAAACATTTTGAATATCTTCGGATCGAGGGAGAGTTATCAATCCTGACTTGAAATAGTTCATGCAGAGTCATCTTCCTGCACTCCTTCAGACCCAAATTGCAAACTTTTGGCAAAATTTTAAAATAAATCAGTGAGCTCATCCCAAGAATAAAGAAATACATTGATACATTCATGATTAATCAACCGGAAAAGGAAAACAAATTTTGTCAGTTATTTGAGCTTGAAAGATGGATATTTGAGATACTGACAGATTGACAAATTGACCGATATAAGAGAAGACGAGACCACTGCTGGACACAGTGGTGTGTCATCCCAGGCGGCAGTGGGTCTGAGTTTACTGAGTAAAGTTCTTGGAACCTTCAGCCATTTGTCATCAGCTTCGAAAAACTGCTGACAAAAATTGATTATGTGCCAATTAGACTAATCCCTAAAATTAAGATTCCAGCCAACAAACAAGACATTAATTATCACCTAAAGATGAAACAATTAGTAAGATAACAATCTAGACATGGATCCAGCTTGGTTTTAATTGACAGCAGGCTAAGGAATAGGTTTTAGGGTTTAAAAACCAGGTGTCCTTAAAAAGAGTTGTATTTCTAAGCAGGGAAGGTTTCTTTAGAAGATTTGAGAGAAAGAAGAAGGCTAATATCAAAGACTCCATCCTTCAGTTATTTAAATATTTGTTTTCAAACGTCCTTAATGTTTATTTCCTTTTTCTCAAAACACCCTACACCTAAAGTATGAAAAAACAAGATGGTTTCAGCAGGAAGTAATCTAAAATTATGAAACTAGGTCCAACTTCTTATCTTACTTTACAAATTTGGGTGACAACAAAAAGATGCAGAACCCGGATGGAGATTCACTTCCTGTGATCTGTCACAGGTCATGTGACACTACATGTCACCATGGCAACTGTAATGAAGATGCATTCTATAGATTTTAGTAATGACAGGGTGACAGGAGGGGGGAGATGGTTTGAACTGTCAGAATGAGATAAACCAACACAGGTGGCCAATATCGTTAAGAAGTGTTTGGAAAATATCCTGTCCTTGGTTGGGCACAAGGTAACAGAAAAGGGGAGCAACTTGACACTTTTAATTAAGAAATTAATTTGTAAGAGTCTTTTCTATCTTCTGTTGTGCATTAGCATCTGTGTTTTTTATTTTAGATTTTAAAGGGAAATACAAAAAAAAATTGAAATGTTGTTCTTGTTTTGGTTGTTTTCATTTATTTATTTATTTATTTATTTATTAACTCTGGTTGTGAAGCCAAGGATTCTCAGAAAAGAGAACTTAATCACTACAGATACATG
>CM021534.1:20239462-20252597 GCA_010994315.2 Pisaster ochraceus
AATTATTCATTTATTCATTTATTTATTTTCAATTATTCTGGATTTCTTTTTGGGATGGTGGTACCCAGGAGTGAATTTATCTTGTTCTGAAATCTCAAGAACTATTGAAAATTTATCACAGTATTTGTTATTATAAAAAAAAGCAATCTTTAAATTTCTTATTTTCTTGTTATGAGAAAAATATATATTCTTCACAAAATTTAAATCACTGCTGTCATGCAGTTATTAGATTAACACATCAACAATAAAACTTTATCAAGAATCAAGACATACATTAATTTCACCTTCTCACAGTTTGACAGTACTTTCTGGTTGTCAAAGGTCAAAAGGTCAAGAAATCTTTATCAACTATGAGTTCTTATCCACAGTTCATTGTCTATGACGTAAACTTATCAGTCAACAGAAGGTGACTTCAAAAGTACGCAACAGAATATTATGTTTGCATAATCAGTCTTTTTCAAGCCCTATGGAGGGAGATTTTCTTCTCTTTTTAATATAGCGGTAATCTTTGCCAGCTATGCCTCAGTGGATAAACCGTCTGGAGACATTTAAATGACTGTGAGTCACACCAAGGATACTGTCATTGTCTTGTTCCTTCCACTGTGTCTTCGTTCAGATTAAGGAAAATCTTCAGATTAATTGATCAGGGCTGTCTAAGATGGAGTCCCAAATAATGGGGGAAGTCTGAAGATGAGGTAATCTACTGCTCATAACAGGTTCAGCTGTGAGTGTCTTGTCTAATCGAGACGTCTGATGTAACCTTTATTCAATGTGATATCTCCAACGGCTCCCATTCCAAAACGTTCTATGTCTTTCGGATTGGGCGTTAAGCCTTATGTCCTGTGTGTTGTGTAATGCACTAAAAGGACCCAGTTACATTTGATCATTTAGAGAAGCGGTTTACCCCAGTACTTCTGGCATAGTTGGCTTCAGATTGAGCCACATCACCTTCAGTTGTAAACCCTTACAAGGTGCTACTTAAATGGATCTCCAAATTTAAATTAAGCGTACCTGTCGTTAAAATAATTAGTGCTTCAATAATGCCCCTAGATAAAGTGATATATAAGAACTTGGTTTTAAAACCAATTCTATCAAGAAGAACTATGATTAAGAAGATTCTCAACCACTGATACTTTACAATCAGTTTCTTCATTTTGTTATTATTCGGTTTTATTTCCAAGTAATCACTAAGAGCAAAGTTAGAACTCTACTACTGAGTTTCAAAAACCATCCAATGGGAAATCCAGTTTGAGGGAGGGGATGAATCACAAAGCCGTATCACCATGGTCAAGTGGTTAAACTGCAGGACTTACAATCCCAAGGTTGTGGGTTCGAATCCAGTCAAGCTAACCGCTGATTTCACAATGACTATAGAGTCAATATTCAGTCATCCAGTTACCAATCATAATTTATCAATTTGTACAACTTTGTAATCCAATATGTTAAACCAAATGTTGGTATGAGAGGGATTGGCTGTTGCCAGCTTGGCGTTTATATCCCCTTGGGGAAGTGTTGTGGAGTTCCCGTGTTGGGAAAACCATCTTTAAAAAACTATTAAAAAAAACACACCGAAAACCCCCCCCCCCAAGCCCACGAAATTCATCTTTAAATAAACTTGCTGGCTGAGGGGAAGGAAAAGGATTGACTTCTTTGTATCCAGACATCATCGCAGCATTGCCTGCATACTGATTGACTCTGTCTCCAGGTTCAAACCACAGTAACAATCCACTCTCATGACTGTCACAAGACCAAACAAAACAAGACAAATACTTCTTGTGTTCTGATAAGCAGTTTCCGATGGTGCCACTGCTTTTTCCTTATCCATTTAAAACTGTTCGGCCCCCGCTTGACTTTTCACAATTTGGCTGTTTTTTTGTTTTGAAGAAAGCTTGATAGAATGTTGAGTAGTATCGGGTTAACAGCACGTAGAAGGATTTCCCTTCATTGGATTTTACTTAATTCTAGTCAGGAGTTTCGTTTCGGCTTAACCATTTGTTTTCATATAAAGAGAACTAGTTGGAAATTTAACCCAGTTTGTTTAGCAGAAATATACTTGTCAACAAAATAGTTAAATTTCAGCAAAATTCTGCTGGCGCTGCACAGGCTGAGCAAGCATTTGAACCAAATAGCACTTAATTTAATTAAGCAAGAAATGCAGGAAATGAAAATACTTTTAAGCATGATTTGAAAGTTCTTATAGCCAAGTGATCCTATATAATATTTGCGGAATGAGACTATGGTTGCAGAAATGTTTTTGCATTTTCAAAAAGCAAAAAGCTTGTGCTTGTGTACATATTTTGTTTATATCTTTCTGGTCATGACACCAAACAGTCCTAAAAAAGTGCCTTGCACCGAAGATACCTCCGAATAGAAGATGCTGGGGACATTTCAGTTTTGGATGAGCGAGGAAAATCCACGCAACCAAGTAGGGACTGAGAACCCAATCCACATACAATGCTCCGGTCCGAAGTGAGGTTCAAACCGGGGTTTAGAGAGGTGAAAGGCAGGGAGAAAACCACTCAGCCCTGCCTTAGTGTCTTTGCTTGACTTTCAATGATTTCATGCTCACGGAACAGGAAGTCTTTCTAAATCCTAATGGTGAACATTACATTTAAAGCAGCCCACTATTGGCACCTACGACATCTATTTAAAATCAGCTCGGATCTTGAAGGGAAGGCTGTAGCCAATAAGTAAGGGATGTGGGGGGGGGGGGGGAAACTGGCTATCGACCGCTTGGTCAGATGCTATCTAGAAGGAACAATCCTTTAAATAGTATCATGTGGTGTTGCGATGTTACCATCCACAAGTAGTCAGACTAGAGCATATTGAGGATTTGTACCGTGGAGAAAAAGCAAAGTGAAAGATTATAGAATAAAGTCTTCTTGGAAAAGAGCTGCGGTGTTGTCTCACTAGCTTGGCACAAACTCAAAGTGTCAGAAGCAATGGCAATGGCTTAACTGTTCTTGTGGTGGTTGAATACACTTGGTTAGTGTTGCCTTTGAGTTTGAAGAAGCCAAGGTGTGAAATAAAGTGCAAATCTAGAACTGAATCAGACAAATGTCTTACCTCCGATTCCCCTTTCCTCTGGCAGCTGTCAATAATCCGACTTTCTGGTTTCCATTCTGTGTACTGAAAAGAGACAGGACAAATAAAAACAGAGGTGAGAATCATTGCTGACAAAAAGGTCTAGAATTATAGGATCCAGTATTTTAGGAGGTATGTTGAATTGATATCAATACCACCTTGAAGTAACCCCTGGAGTTACGGATTTCAAGAAGCAGTTGTGAGCAGTATCCCTAGCTACAGAACTTTATCAAAGAGCATGACTTCATTATTTAAGAAAAACATAACAGCTATTTTTTCATAAAGCGAACATAATAAAGTCTAATGATTCAGATAAAAGTCTGATATTTCTCATCCATGAAAAAATAACATTCATCAGAAGTATAACACAGAAACAAATGCCAGTAAAAAAGTTTTTGAACAAATTGGCTGATAGCACAATCAATGGTTTCACAAATCTTTCCCTCACAGATCTTTCCCTCCCATCCAACCCCCTAACAATTGCAGCATGTTATAGACTGACAAAAGTTTCAAGGTAAACTGAACGTTTGACACCATGTGTGTGTGTTTCCCGGTTGTGTAGTAAGTATGTGGGTGGGAAGGGGGTGGTGTCAACAGGTTTTTCCTGATTGATTGTTGACTAATTTGGTTTTGTCCACCTATATTAACAAAAACACATTCAAGGCACCAACAAATCACTTCACTTATCCAATAATAGATATTATAAAATTAGCATTTGTTTCAGATATGACAACCCAAATTGGGCCAAGGTCACCCTGAGTTCAGTTTGTTTTTAAACTGCTGTTACAAGGAAACAAGTCTTCAAAGAACCGCAAGGTTTGGAGGAGGACAGAAGGAGACAATCTTCCTCTTCTCTGTTTGGATGACAGGTCTAAATAAGATGAGAGAGATGTCAATCATTAACGAAAAGGACCCGATGGATTTCCAGCTTCAGGAAGGTGGACTTCCTGGACTTATTGTTAACGTTACGCAGTCGTTTCCATGACCAGGCCACATGGGGGTTTTATAACAACATCTTCCCCTAGACATCAAGAAGGTAAGGTGTGCATCCAATGAAGGAGTATCCTTCAAAGGTTGATGTGCTGGCAGTTTTTCACATTGGACTTTAAGTTCATTTTAACTTGTTGGTATGACAGCGATCTCACGTCTTATGTCTTGCTAATGTTCAAATGCAAGGTCATTAACAACATATTGTCACCATTTCTGAACAAATCTAAGATAATTTTGAAGGTGTTAATTTCGATTTATTTCAAGTTTTGCCTCTGAAAACATTTACAGCATCTTTTAAAAAAACTTACTTAACCAACCAGTGCATAGCTTTTATCTACGCTAATGATACAGTTGATCCTATTGGTCAGGAGTTGACCAATAAGAGCACTGGATATAGGCTAATCATCATATACTCCACAAAGTTACTGCAACGCTGCTTTTAGTGACTCAAAACATCCATCCAAACTTCAATGACTTCCTCACTACGAAGAAAAGTTCACTCTGCATCATTTTAACTTTTAGAAAGGTCCAGCTGTTATCAAGAAATATCAGCCCTTCTTTACAACCATGTTCTAATTTCCCAGATAAGCAAAAACAGAGGTTGTACCAAGCAAGGTCGAATACAACCATAATGACACATTTGAATGCCAGCGCTGGTCGGACATCTTAGCAAAGAAATAATTGAACATATGTCACCGCTCCTTCTTCAAACCCCCAGGCAGCCAACTCCCCCCAGGTTACTTGTAGATATTTCAAGTCTGCTGTCTCTAAATGTTTACTCTTGCCGCTAAGCGAAGGCCGTGAATCACCCTGGTAATCCACATTTCCTAGGGCCAGTGTGAAGAGAGACTAGATTACTCCACTGCGGATGCCTAGTACACTTGTATAGATTCTTGAGAAAGTAGAAATTGAAAAAAGCAACTTGGAGGCGGATGAAAACGCAGCCACTTTGGTTCACAGCGAAACTTCCAAAGGGCTGTGTAAATTGAGACGGAAAGCGATTCAAGATTACAGAGGATGCTAAACTATGCCATGGCTGTCATAATATAGTGCTAACTTCAACATTACAGCTGATAAAAATTACCCTCCAATTACCCCCATTTAGGTAGCAGACGCTACCCCTAGACCCCTTCGCTGACTTTAAGACGTACACCTTCAAGTTTCCTCCAATATGTTTTCATCGTACAGCAAAACTACATTCAGTGCTTCGGGCACTTTTAAGTTGTGTTACCTGATATCTAACCCAAGATGTAACTGAATACATGCAGAGGGGTAAACAGCAATGTCTCTTAGTTTTTAACCAATATTACTTTTTCAAGGAGTCCAGTCTGAAAATAATTCCTTGGTTACTTCCACTTTGTTGGATTGAATATTGCTGCTCCATACATCATAAAAAACATACAGATATAGAACAGGAAAAATTGCCATATTGTGAAGGTACCTCTATAAGCCAAAAGGAGTATTTGCCCAAGACGATAAGATTGACGATCTATTAAGAATTCTGAACCATTCTTACCCTTTCCAGCAAAGCATAGAGTACGAGTGATCTATAAACCTTCAACTGCATCCATCACGTATCACAACTTTGTCTTCAATTTAACCCACAACTTAGCAACACTTTCAAAACAGGGACCTATGCCCTACCACACCATTAGGAGCAGTGACCTTCTGAACTTGTCCATAGACCTATATGCTTCCAAGAGTCTACTAATAAGTCTCATGAGGACAACGAGACCACATTGAAGTTGATGAAATCCCCGGTACTCCGCGTGGTCGGCATCAGTCAAACAGACTGCAGACCATAAAAGCTACAGTGAAACCAAACAACAAGAGATTATTGTTGGAGGATGGTTCATGCACTCCCTTTTTTTTAGTCGGGAGCCAGCCCGGGGTGATGGTATTATGGGATTTGTTAGTTGATGCTTGGGAAGGGAAAGAAAAACATGGCTGCCGCAGGGTGATAACAGATATGCACTGCAGACAACAACATGGAATACACTACACTCATTGGTTATTTGGAGTTTCAGAGAAAAAACACGTTATAGATTGTACGGGAGAAGACATTGACCTCTGTTACTATCGACCTCTTACATTGTAACAAAACATCCCTTGATTAGGTACAGACCCTTGGGTCCTTGATCATGAGGTCATACAATATGTGCATCATGTCTTAAAGTTACTGCTCTATGTTCTGACATCCCTAGGTCCAACAACCTTATGATCCGATAACCTCTTGTGACCTACTTGCTAGGGTTTGGGTTAGGTTTTAGAGTTGAGACTAAGCTTAGGAAAATACATTAGGGGTGTTGGAACATAAGGGTGTCTGAATAAAGGGGTGTAATCGTCATCAGCATATGAAGGGAAAACAACTGGCTTACTGCGCCAACTTGATGATGGTACAAACGAAAAAGTTTTGCCAGCCGTTTTTTTATAAATAGGAAGTAAAGCTCATCCACTATGTATGCAGGGAAAATCATTTCCATACATTAAACCAAAATCACGTCAGATGCAGGAAATGTTCTATATTTCTTTACATCACCATAAAACCAAACAAGTTATGTCTTTTGTGAGAAATTTGCCTTTATACTAAAAGCAGGTTGTAAGTCATCATGTGCCCGGAAGAAAGATGTAACGAAAGTGTGACCGGCAAAAAGTCGTTTAGAGCAACCACTGTCTAAGTTTGGTCATTCTTCTGCCATTTATAAGTCATTGCAGGAACAATAAATTCTGCATGGGGATGGAAAACACCTCGTGGGAGAAAATTCTAGCAACAAATAAACTAACGAGTCATTTGATTGCTTTTGACCTTCTGCTGAGGTAAAAAGTTGTAATTTTTCTGCCCAGGCAAAAGGTTGTATCCAGCCCTCCGACCTTCTTCTGGGCATACATGGAAGTAGTAACATCAATGAGTCTTTAAAAATGGACACCCTCTCTCAAGGAACTAATCTAATGCAGGAATGTTTGCTCTCGCTGCTAACACGTTCCTCTTGTACAAATGTTTGATCTTCTCAATGAGCGAAGCAGATCAGCATTTATGTCTTGTCTAAAACTGCTACTGCAGATTCCCTCCAATCTCATCTGGTGATGTGATTACCATTGAAGCTATTTAACCCACCCAGGCAGGTGCTTGGATACTCAGATCTCAATGGTTACTTCACAGATGGATAAATGCAGATTGGATTAAAGGCGGTGTAAAGAATTGCTTAAACACGCGTGGATCTTTTGTGATTTAGTGTGATCTTTTTCAATGTGAGTTCCTGCACAGAACACTATGTGAAAGTTAGAACCCGCAAACTTTTCGTCTGTTAATTTGTCACGTTTGTGTGAAACTCTATCTTGAAAAATGTGATCACAATTGACGTTGTATAAGTTCAACTACAGTATGGTGACTTTATGGTATCACTTTGGTATGTTGAATAGCGTGATTTCTTCAACATTTTACTGACTAAGTATTGCCAAATTTTCAGCCAAAGATTCAACTTTGACTTGATAGAGTATGACTTACATGGCATCCTCTATATTTGACAGGAAAACAATCGAAGCAGATTGCTTCGCTGGGTAGTATAGGAGGTTATAATCATGTTGGGAAAGTTAGGTATTATATTGTACTGGTAGAGTGTGTTGTGGTGTCAGTAAAAAACTATTGCTCTAGAGGTGGTTTGGCTAATTAGTATAATAAACCGCTCTTGTAGATCCTTGTCTTTTGGTTGGTGGAACATGCGCCGTGTGTCAACCTTTATTTTGCCATGTATATTGCAGCGACAGTCCAAAATTTAATATGGGAATCATGTGGATAGTTACAGGATGCTTCGGGGCATTGTTTCCAGAACAATTGTTCCCTGCCCATTATTCCAAATGAATGCACTTTGTTCGTGCATTGCTGCAGAAAATAATATCTCAATGAAATCTGGCTTTTCCTTAAGGAAATCGGCTTTTCCTTGTGAAATAGAACGGTCCAAATTTCACCTCCTGATTATATTCTGCATAAATGCACTCATATGCATCCAATATTTGTAAATGAATGTGGCGAAATAGTAGGAAAGACGTGCTTTGAAACGACACCATGCTTCATCACAATCTACAGCCATTCCATCAGTGGTTTTAAAAACGATTCCATCTTTAAGTATATAAAGGTAACTTTACTTTAGGAAGTGAACTTGAGGTTATTACATACAACTGAGCTTTAATTTATATGCATTTCATAAAAATGGCTAACTATTTGAAATTGCAATCTCTTCATTTCATCCCAATATTCTTTTCAGAAAAATATGTTTCCACCAAAGAAACAAACAAATAGCCCAACCAAATGAATAATTGTTTCATTTAATTTGTCCGTATCATACATTCAAAGTGAAAAGAATCCTTGCATGCACCACAATTGTCAAGGTCAAATAATGGAAAGGAGAATCTGTGTCTGCGCCAGGCACCACTCTCATCCAATGAGAGGTCTACCTTTGACCTGAGTGAGGGCGCTGTTTGAGCTCGTAACGTCTAAATTTGATTCAATCTATCTCACCATCCTACGCATGATGAGTGTGTTTGAAGTAACTTAGCACTTACAAATGGAAAGTTCACATTTACAGATGTTTTAAGAATACATCTTAGAAATACCGATGTGGTTAGACATTGTTCACTGATGTGATTTCATGATGGAGATTTCAATAAGATGAAACCATTTGAAAACTTACTATATATAAAAATTGTAGAAACGTGGGCGAGAGTTTTTAATCAATCCAACTCTTTGAAGATCCCTTTCTTGAAATGTTTAAGATATTTAAGCTGGCAGTCTAAGTTGCATTGCATATTTTTTCAATTCACAAACATAGAAACCGGAAGACAACAAGTAATTGACTTAATAGATAACAGAGTCCAAGACTACAGATGTATTATTTCCCACTCTCTTTTTTTCCCGGTCGCTTTGTGCCCGATTTAGATTCTACAAAGATCCGTCTTAATGGAGGGATTCCATCTCTTTTTCCTCTTTTCAGCCGTTTCAGTCCATCGCAAACAGCTATTTCAGTCTTAAATAATGAGCTTAAGCGGTTTTACAGAGAGAGTGTGTGACAAGAAAGGTTTTTCTAGAGAGGATTATTTCTTGAAGAGCTTTTAAGCAACTTGTATTTTTCAGGATTTTTAACCTTTTATTAAGACATTTTGGGGGCAGCATTGTAGGCAGTTTTAAACTGATAATCTTTTCCAAAGGGATACCTTCCTATACCTATATTTCTGATTGCTCTTTTATTATATATTTTTTTTACTCCAAATATTATCTTTAAAAACGAGGCTTCCCAGCATACCCAGGCACCTTTAGAACCAGCTGTTATTTGCCTTTCCACCCTCCAAAATCTTACCAGACAGAAATGATTTTACCTTCAAATAGTAACAAACTGTTGCAATCCAGAAATGTCAAATAAATCACACTATTCCCATATGTTGCATATCAATTTTCAACTAGTCCCCATAAAAAAAGGTTTGACCAGATTTGTCCGTGTCTTTTGACCCCCCCCAAAAAAAACTCCTCTCCGAAATCTATACCCTTAAGAACTTGAAATCCAGCTGTTGAAAGAAGCAACTTGTTGAAATGCTCTGAAATTAAATTACACATTACAGAGCCAGGATGTTCAGGATCAGTTTAGATGTGGGGTTGGGAAAGGTGGAGACAACTGATGTCAGAAACGTTTTGGATTCTACAAAAATGGGGTTTGAAATATAAAGAGAACTGAATCTGTTGGTGTGAATGAATTGAACACGAATTTGCAAACTCTAAATCCTGGATCGTTTGAATAACAACAGCCAAAAGATTAACTGTGTCATTGGGCAACTTAATTTTCCACATTTACAAAGTTAGTGCGGAACTAAAGTATTCAGTTCTGAAATGTTAAAAACACCAAGCAATAATGCGTTTGGTATAAAACACAAATGCCCTGCAAGGCAGTCCGTTTCTTGACCAAGGAGGTCCAAAACCAATAAGCTTCAGGGGGATCCTAAGACCATGAACCAACTTGAGTTATTGTTTGTAATGCACTAAGCCACGAACACACACAATGACATGTTGGAAACAGTTTACCCCTTTGGTGGCTTCGCCAACTGCCAGGCATAAAAATAAAAACATTTATTTCAACGAAGTGTGTGGATTTCAGTTGTATGATGCATGTTTCTGTATATCCATTGCAACTCGCTAACCCAAAGCTAATGATTTGACAACTCTTTCAGCATGGTGTCTCCAGTGAGAAAGATTGCGAAAAGGTCATCTAAAAGCTTTCTCAACCATCACCACTCACCTCAATGATTCAGTTTGAATCCATAAACCCTATTGGTGACATCACCAACATATTTACCCTATTCTTGGTAACGAAGACATATGAGTTTAGAAACAGGTGTGCTGATCGGAGTAAATCTCCTAAATGTCATACTCTGGCCCCAGAAATGTCACACCATATCACCCCATACTCATCAAGGGCAGGTGGGAATGTTCTAAGTGATGGTAGAGATTGACTCCTTGGAATTGTCTCCACCTCACATCATCTTGTGGTCATCTCGTGGTCATCTTGGGCTACTCTCAATTCTCAAAGAAGTGCAGAGAAGTACTTGCCTATGATTGGCAATAGAAATTACCTTTTATCATGATGGCATTTCCCGGCTATCACACAAGAACATGAACCATCCTACAACCTTTTCAAGGCATGTCCGCAAGCCTGATTGATGTTCAGTCAAGGTTCCATACAAGGTCTATTGAGACACACCAGACTACGCTCAAACTCTCCCATAATCTTATATTAATGACCTTCGTACATGATAGAATTTCTGGCAAAAGAATGTACAATCTGGAAAGTTAAATAAAACAAGGCCCACTCTCGTTGTATTCCATAAAAATATTCAGAGTGCACAGGGAAACAAATGTGGTAAAAAAGAAACAAACACAAGCACAATGACTTGGACTTGAACTCCACAAAACACTCAGAGTCCTCCAATCTCCTGCTTTCTCTTTTGTAATTCTGAATTAATTTGTTGCATTAATTATTATCCTATATGTACATCAACCTCTGCTGAAAAACTAGGACTATTTCCTTCGATTCAATAAACCCATATTGCAGATGTTCTTTCTCAACTTTAAAATCTCATAACTGAGGATTGTAAGCAGACTAGGTCAACCAAATTAACCAAGCCAGACTGGACCAAGGTTTAATCGTAGACGGAACTGGCTTTGATACCGTCACTTATGCCATGTCAGATGATGTGTTTAATACAACCATGTCCATATCCCTACTATATCCCCACAGCAGTGATGTTTCAACTACCCAAGATGAAAAAGGCGTCTTCACAAATGATCTTATCTTTGAAGTCGCCCCACCCTCAGGGTTTCTTCCTCTTCTTGGTGCCAAGTGAATTAGTGAAGATTCCCCATGAACTTGCAGCACAGGAGGTCCCCCCCTCTCTCTCTCATGTGGAGGATGGAGCTGGCTGGCCTTTTAGCTGTAAAGAACCCTGACATTTACTGAGGGGGCATGCCGACTGCATGTTTCCAGGATGGAAGACACATGTGTGACTGTTATGGTAACAGCTTGTCATGGTCAGAGCATTTGTCGGCTGCTGATTGTTAAGTCCTGATTTATTTCTTTGAAGTGTCGACGACGGCCAAATATAAAATCTACTAACAATGACATCAGAAGGTTTTTGCCATAAATCATACATAATTCTTTTACAGGGGAACTTGCTAGCTTGACCATACTATATGTCCCAAGGAAATTATTTTTGGATTTTTTTTCAGAAAGACAGTTTCACAGAGCAATTATCCAGATAAATAGGTAGGATGAGTTTGGGGAATTAATAATAAAAGGCAAAATAATTGTGAAAAGGTTTAGGGTGTGGAGGTTGCTATGTGACCAGGGGTCATGATCATAAAGCCTTCAGAATTATTAATTTGTGGACATGAAAACAGGATGGTTTTTTTTTTAGGACCAATCAGACCAAATAATGGGGACACACTGCATTCCTGTATCTATTGTTGACCGAGGATGCTCCATTCATTGTGACAGAACATTGTAGCTTTAGGAGAATGTTGCGTACATGTTATAGCAAAGGAGTCTTGAAATCATACAGTAAACATTCAACACCATTTCAGGGATGACATCTTCCTTAATAATTTTCAAGAAGAGCCACATACGTCAAATAGGCACAACTGAGATTAAAATTTTACACTGTGCCTAGCTTAAAACTGCAAGTTTGTAATACTGAATCCACTGCAGTTTAAGACCTCTCATATGATTCTGTAAAAGTTTAACCTTTCCATAGACTAACTAATTTCATGTACAAGATATTGGCTAATTGCCATACTAATGCGTCAAAGATAGGTGACCTTCGTGAAACCTCAAGAGTGAGATGACTTACTTATAAGCCCAACTGAATAATGTGTTTATATATAGGAAAGGGATGCGCCTGTCACATGATCATGCACACACTGGCTAATGTGGCTCTTCATGCAACTATAAAAACGATTTGACCTACATGTATGTACATCTAAGCTCTTCTGTTGCAATGTATTACATGCATCTTTGGGGATGTGTGGCTCTTTGTGAAAACGCAAAATGCAATTATTGAGATGAATGCTCTTTCCTGATCAATAATTTGCCATTTGAACATATGAGGCTCTTCATGAAAACATCCCAATTTGATAACAATGCATATCAGTTTAATCATTTGAATGAGTATGTAAAAAAGAAAGAGAGAACACATAAATCTGGAACAATTTAAAACAATCTTTCAGTCTTTGAGTAAAGTATAACAAAAATGAACTCATGAAGAAAAAAAACCTTACATTTTTTTGTAAAGTGTACAGGAGACAAAATAGTCTTCATGTAAGGCGCCCTAATTCTCCTCCAAACTGCCCATGTTCCAGCAACCCTCAGAGGTATTTAATTGAAATTGTATCCACAGAAATAGAGCCATCCTAATCCCCCCTGATCCACTTACCTGGATTACGGAGAGATCATCCAGGCTTAACCTCACCAGCAAATCCCTGTTGGGAAAACACAAGTCAATGATATGGATTGGAGTTAAAGGT
>CM021534.1:20263390-20274382 GCA_010994315.2 Pisaster ochraceus
AAGGAAATTGTGTCATTTCAGATATTTTCAATTTGTGCAGGCGAATCAGGGGAAGAGTGTTTGCCAATGTTCCGAGGTAAGGATGCTCATCTAATGGCTGCTCTGGCCATCAGGTAGAATTCAACCAGAAATGAAGCTTGTTTTCAAAAACCATCCTTATTTTCTGTTTTCTTTGCGTGTGTGTGTGGGGGGGGGGTGGAGATGAATTTAAAATCCTTAAGTTGAATGAATGAGTGGGCACTGGACTGTGGGTATAAAAGCACTAAGGTGCAAATTCTTCCCACCCCCTGTAGAACAGACGCGCTGGATTGCATCAAGGAGGAACAAAAGCAGTACGGCATGCGTGAAAAACTCTCAATTGCAAGTGTGAATTTGTTTAGTCACTTTTAGAATATTTGGAAATTCTGAGTACTTCAATACCTCCTGGCCTCTTGTTGACTTTAGAATTTTAGGACGTAAAAGTTCCAGTGTATGACCATGTATTATTAAAATTGTTGCCTACGGCATGGTATACCTGCCTTTGAACCATGGATACAAGTTGGTTTGTTTGTGGTATTTATTTCCTGTCTTGTTGTCAATAAACATGAGGTTATGAAATTTGTTGACTAAAATAACAATTTTCGCAGGCTTTATTTTCAGATTCAAATTTATGGCATGGGGGAAAAAAAAGAGGAAATCAGCTCATAACCTGAAAAATTGCTAGCTTGATTGGCTGATTCAAGTCTAATACTAGGCTAAACGGAAGCAATTGCTTTGAAGCCCCTGGTCATTGCCTTGGTGTCCTTTGAAGTGTTCCACTAGAAATGTACATCTCCCTCATAGAGGTGCCCTTGCCCTTAACAGAAAGAATTATCAGGCCTGTCCATGGATTATTCTACTGGACACTGCACTCTCTGATGACTCTCTGTATTTGTAAAATGAATAGGCCTACTATTCCTTTACCTCGGTAGAGAGCTTCCCACGACTTGCCTCAAAAGAGATCATTTGTCAATTTTCCTTTCTCAACTTTCATATTTTAATACCCATTCTAAATATTTCTTGGACCATTCCAATCAAAAGTATACAATAACTTAACAAGGCAAAACTTCCATTTTGGGTTTACAACCTGCTTTTAGATACAACCAGTAACAGGTGTAAGAATGAGCTCATCACCATTCTGTTCATAAAAGTGCCGGTCAAACTCAACGGGATCGGTGACTTTCTATTCATGCAGACACAATGAGCAAGGACAATCATAACATTTACGCACGTAGTGGGACGCCTGCTAGAAAAGAGACTCTAAGGTTAACCACAGGTTACACAGATTTCAGTCTGCATTAAACGTAACCATGTACATTTATGTCACACACTATGTGTTTGTGAACAACATGTTTATGTGTGAAATTGATAGAAACTAAGGTAACAGAGATTAAGGACTGTAGAAAACAGCTACTTGTGGTAAGCTTTGAAAGTCTACTTTCTGAATTGAACTGCAGTATAAAATGACAAAAGCTACTGATATGCTTACTCCCTATGAATCAAGATAAAGCATTGGTAATTGTGACAGAAGTAATGCTTCTGGAATAACCCTCTACTGTATATAAATCAAAGCAAATGGTACTCTGGGAATTGTGGTACAACCATGGGAAAACCAACTGAGAGTGGTGGGATTGGCATGGTGGCATCTTTTCTCACCTGCACCTCTTGCACCCTGGTTCGAATCCCATTGGGGGCATGATGTGAATTGGGTTTTCAGTCCCTACCTGTGGACTTTCTCGGAAATAGTTCTCTGGGGTTTTCCTCTAAAACTGAACCTCCTTGTTTAATCTCCTTGGGGTGCTTGGCTAGTATGGTGATTAAGTTTGCTCTTCTGAGAGTCTTTGGCTTCACAACCAGAATTAGTAAACAAAATGAATGAATAAATGAATTACTAAGCAAGACAATGTGAAAGAGATTTTGAACTTTCCCTGTTCCCTCCCACACCCTTCCCAAGTTTCTTCCACTTCACACTAGAAACTTCATGAGGAATTCTCACCCATCCAGGCAAGGCAAGTGGCTCTGTTCATGTAGCAGTAAATTGCTGGTAGTGGTATCCCAACTACACCAATAACAGCAGAGATGCATGCCTCTCCTTCAGCTACCCTAGTTATGCAGGTACCCTTTCACATTATCTGTCTGGCCTTTCAATTGATTGAATTTAAACCATGTAATGAAGCATAAGCTACCCTGTTGACTTCACAGTGGGAACTACTCGATACTTCACTACCTCACTTAAGGCCTCTGCTGGTAGAAAAGTTCCATCTGGTGGCAGTGTGTTTGTATTTTAGTAATAATAGTAACAGGCAGTTCTTATATAGTGCACACTGATCCTAGTAGCTAGATCAAGGCACTTTACAGTATTATTATCCCTGTGCATCAGGCATACTTCAACCATTCCTCAAACTTGTTCAATTCCCTGGGGAGCATCCAACCTCAAGCTGCTTACATTAACACTGAGGGCGGTTAATCAAACACAATTCCATCTCAACCTTTGCAGGTTATCATTTGTACACCTGGGTTAAGAGAAGCAATTATGGCTAAGTGCCTTGCTCAAGTTCAAAAGCGTCATGACGGGAGAATCGAAAGCACACTCCGATGATCCAGCCATCAGAACAAAAGTCCAAAGGGCTAGACCACTAAGCCTTGACACGCTATACAAGTTTTCATAAAGCGAAGATAATAGTTACTTCAAGAACAATGGAGAGCCAACTGTTGGCACGCATTGATGATATTTTATTCAGCTTACTAATACTTACAGAACTGTAAATGACTCAAGCTACCCCAATTGAACTATACTTCTACCCTGATTGAGCCCTCTCTCCCAATAACGCCTCCAATCAGGAAACCTTTATGTATGATAACAACCAAACTACTCCAATTAGGGTATACTTTTACCCTGATTGGAACCCCCTTTCCCAACAAGGATACTATTGGTCCCCAATCAGGAAACCCTTGGCTACAGACCAAAACAAACTTCTAACCAGAGTACTTTGATATTTCCATTGAGGTATATTTCATAGAAAGTTAGGAGTTGGGTAGAGACTTGTGTATGACCGGTCAGTACAGAGCACAAGTCCCAGTGGTAAATTTCCTTCAACCTTTAGGACGTGTAAATATGCCACACATCTCAGAGCAACTTCAAACTTCAAGTGAAACAAATACTGGAAAGTATATTCCATGTTTCTTAAATCAAGCAACACTACAGGTACTTCTATCAGACTAAAGGACCCCCTGGTTGGATTCAAAATGCCAGGGGAATAATAAATTCTTTCATGAATATGTCAAAATGTTACTGATCCCTTTTTCAAATCTCTAACCGGGTATCACTGATACCTTGACTTTGATACAAACATGAGAGAGTTCAACATGGCGGCAGAATTATTTCACATGTTAACATGATATCCTTGTGTAAAATCATCTCTAGCTTCGGACTGTAAATCGTTCTGGATCCTTTTTGATGTAACTTTAGCAAACATGTATATAGCAGCTTCAGCAAATATTAGCATTAAGGGCAGTTTATATATCTATTGTTTGAGGTTCAATAAAATACACTAGGATGTGTTAGTATTGTGGTTGTAATATCATGAGATTGAGTGTGATTGCAATATTCCATGGATCTTATCCAGTCAGTCTTGTAAAATGAAGAGAGAGAGGGGGAATGTAGAGTGAGCAAAAAATGACTGTTTGTTTGAGAAAGTGATAGGTTTTGAGGTCATTTGAGCAACTGCTTCAAGTTCTGATGTAGTGACAGAATTATTTGGCAAAGACTGTGATCAAGTATGTGTAGGCCTACAGCTTGAAAAATAAACCCTCTTCAAGTTATCAAGGATTTGGAAAGATGCAGTCATGTAACACCCAGCAACGGATGGATTTAAGGAAAACTTGTCAAAAAAAAATAAAAAATATTAGACACATGTGATATGCCCTGAAACCTGTTTGAAAAATCCACTCAAAATTAAGAGGAAACACTGCACCATTTCTTCCTTTTCCAAAGAGCTGCCTTGCTTTTTTTTGTCAGCTTAAGCCTAAACCTTCTTCGCTGAAAGATATTTGTAGAGAAATACATATAAACAACAAACAATGAAAATATACAAAAAGGATGAAAGAGTCTGAAACTTTCTGGCAAGAGTGGAAAAGGGTTGACAAGGCGGAGATGTGCTGTCACCAGAGGGGACAATGTGATCTGATAGCTGACAAGGAAAGAGAGGTTTTCATCAGTTTGGTGTGAATGGTCAGACCGGGTGTGCTGGACAGTTTTTTATTCTACAGAAGGGAAAAAGGAAGGGTGGCAGCGTTGAAACCGTTCAGAGAGGACGGGCACTGAAGTGAAGCGTTGAAAGATTGCCAGATTAAGAATCGACAACCAGAGGGGGAGGGATCCCAAAATAAAATGAAGTTATGTTCAGCTTTGTTTTTTAAGCAATGTGCATGGAATCTTGAATGGTTAAGTACGTCAATCAGAGAAGTTTCTTCTATGCAAATGATTTGAGCTTCCATATACAGTTATTATTGACTTGTTTTTGGTGGGATTTAAAAATTTTATTTTTTATTTTTTAGGGGGTCAGCTGAAGGGGACAACTTATGTGTATCTATCCTAAGATTAGTGCCTGAGGTTACTATGGAGATAGGTACGGCTTCTATATCGAGGCAGCTCAAACATCCATCAGAGTGCTGTTCTTCCCTGATAGTAACAGCAGTGAACTACTGAACTTGATGTAAAACTCCAACAGCACAGCAATTACACCAATCCACAAGGGGGAAAAAACACTCCATTGTTTTCATGGTCACCAAATGTGTAGAAATTTGTGCTTTATAACGAGCTGCCAAACTCAGAAATAGAATTGGGGGTAACGTTGAAGAATTGAACCCAAGGGTAGAATCCAAACTGTCTCACATGTTATCAGAGGCAATCTGATGTCTTGACTGCTGCTCTGTTTGGTTTCTCAAGAGGGTGTTAACAATGAGTTATGTGAAGCTTTTAAGAAGGACAGGGCAACTTATAATTGCACAACTCCTGTGGGTAATCCACTGACAGATCTCATTATAGAAAAAGCTCACTTTTGAGAAAAAATGTCCGTTGTGAAGTAAAAGGATCTGAACTAATAAGTGAAGTAATGTGAAGTAAAAGGATATGACCTAATAAGTATTGCATTAAACACATACAGGGTTCTCCCAAGGCGTTGTACAAAACTTTGGAGCATTCTGGACCCAAATTGTGTGTTTGGCAGAAGTGTGTTTAAATGGATGTTGTTTACTTGATATCTCTGCTTAGTTACAAAAACTCTAGAGTGTTATCTGGTGCTTTTTAAATGATTTTTTTAATGATTTTTGAATTCGATCTAAAATCTTTAAAAACAAGTTTTTCTTTATTTGTGTTTTTGGCTCGCACCTTGTGTTGTAGAACAAGTCAAGTATATTCAAGCAAAAGTTTAGAGATATGCAATTTATCAAAAGGAGTGAAACTTCCCAAATATTCAAATTGTAAATTATCCCATTGATTTAAGAAATGCCAGAGTGTATCCATTTACCATACAGGGAGGTCCAAGTGACGCCAAGAAATAATGCTATAATCTCCAAGGACAAAATCATTTGAAGTAAAGAAAACATATTACAATGTAGGTTGTTGGACATACTCTACTCCTTTATAGTGTGGTCATAGGACAGGCAGCAACAGGGCTGAACATAGCGTCACATGTCAAAATGTGTTTCAGTGATTTGAGCTGGACAACCTGGGTACATTTCATGATGCTGCTAACCACAGAATTCTGCGCTTACTACAACTGACAGAATTCTGTGCTTTCCAGGGCACTGTAAGCACAGAGTCAAATTGTGGTAAGCAGCACAGTCAAATTGGGCCCCGCTCTTATAGGCCTACATGAAGAATAATCCAGAATTGGAAACGTATCTGACAGTAAGTTTCACAGATTCAAATTTGGTGGATAAAAACTGAAATCTTTTTCCATAACCACCTTGCTTCGAGGTGAAATGATTCTCAAAATGCTTTGTACTATCAAAAATTGCTGTACTTCTAACCAAGTAAGTATTTTTTTGCCATTAATTTTAAAAGTGATTACCAAAGGTATACCGTCCCTTCAAGAAAACACACTAGCATCCTGACATGGTCTGAAACCTTCTACATAATACTACATTGAATGACCCCCAGGCGTGGATTAAAAAACGTGTTCAGCCGCAGTCAGTTTGCAATTATTCCTACTGTACGTTGTGTGCATTTAACCAGCGTTAAATGTCAAAATAAGGCTTTTCATTCCAATTGTCTGGCTTACTCTGCCAGAGGGTGAGATTATGAGGTGTTTTTGTAGACAAGTGGGCAATTATTGGGAAATAAATGCAGCTCCATTTGATGTGAATTTCAAGACTGAAATATCTCACTACTTAGCTTGCTTTGTGGCATTATGCTTGGCAATATTAGGCAGGACTGCATTCAGTCAAATATCATGGTAGATTTAGCCTCAAAGCCAAAATCGACCACGATTTGAGAGATTTGGGTTTTGGGGAGTTCAGTTGGATTGAGATTGGATCAGCACAAAACCAAGGGATTAGAGTAAACAACTGATTCATTAAAAGATAAGAAAATCTGACAAATTCATGACATCAACTGGTTGACACAATCCTGACAAATCATTGTGTACATACACCACATACATGCTTTGATACGAAGGAAAAAAAGGCATTGCATGGAGCAGGTTTCAGCATATAAAACCTTTTTCATTTGATCAAGGCAAGATAAACTCATCCCATCTGAACTTCCCAGCATTCAAATGCAGTTTGTCAAAAAAACACCCCAAAAAATAAAACAAAAGGAATAGGAAAGTGCCAGGCTCAGCAAGACTTTGGAATGACAAATCCGAGAAATCAAATCTTAGAAAATCAGCTGATCAGCTGACGAGTCTCGACTTCTTCTTCTTCTTCTTCCTTTTGAGTGCAGCCTTCAAATGATTCAGACACTCCGGGGTGAACCCCTTCTCTTAGTGATAACTGTGAACTTTTACGCGCATTGATTGTTTTTATAACAACACATGGGACCTACTACGCCCCATCCCAAGGACAAAGCAATAATGGTTAAGTTTCTTGCTCAAGGATACAAGTGTCAAGACCGGGTCTTGAACCCACACTCTGGTGATCAGAACCACCAGAGCTTGAGTTTGGTGCTCTTAACCGCTCGGCCATGACACTCAATCTTGGGGTTGTTGTTTATGTAGTGACTGGTAATCATCACTCTCTCTTCTTCTTGAGGAAGTCTGCCCAGAGTCTCAAAGATGAATCCCACAGAACCATTTCAGAAGATTTACAAAATCTTATTCTCACTATAAACAAGTATCTCTGGATTTGGTTTCTATGAGTTATATTTTATCAACCAACTCGATTTACTTCTATCAAGATGTGAGGTTTGAAAGTCTTAAACTTCAGGAAAACCTAAGATATCACAGGCTGCTTTGGGACATTTATGCAACAAAGCGCTGACAAAACATTGTGGTGTGTTGCCTGATATTTAACAAAAACCAGCTTGGATCAACTGTCATGTCTTTTTTTGTGAGGTTTTGTAATGGAAGTAATGAAAGACATCCTAGCATGCTGTGAGTGGAAACATGGCCCTCGTTGTTTAACTGTGGGGAAAGTTTGGACTAGGTTGATCTATTGATGTAAGTTTTCATTACCTCAAATTGAATTACTTCTGAATAAACATGCAGCACAGGCGTTAGGTTATTCAGCTTTAATCTCACCGTAAAATTAGCTTATTGTGTCCTAAACCCAGAAATTATAACACAAAGAAAAGACAGTCAGTCCACTCCCTTGAGGCAATGCAATAGCTGAGAAAAAACACCTTTCTAGTTGATCGGCTCCCAAATTGCAAGTTTTTATAGCTTTTCGGGTGGTAATAAAAGTCACATTTCCTTCCCAAATGCTGTCTGTTCAGTAAGTGAGCTCACTTTTTCAATGCCAGAAGTTTTACCGCACTTTTCTTGGATAATTGTGTTTGGCTTTCAAAATCATAAAGTTTGACTAATTCAGCCTTAAGTGAGGCCACAAGCCGTTTTATTGCCTCACCGCTTTTGCTTCTACTACAACTACAAGGAAATCAAACCAAGCTGGCTCTATCTCATATTCCTACAATTTCATTATGTCTGAGTTGGAAAGGGGGAGGGTTGTTGCATTTTGCATAGAAATTCTTAAATCATCCTCCATTTACTTCAGCACCCCTAAATAAAGTCAAAGTATTTATGACTTCCCCCACTCATTCCATCCTCCACTTTATACCACAGAACTTTTGTGCCTTCCTAACTCTTGCATTCTTGGCATTTTTTCCACAAAGTTTGAAGCTCTCCGTTTGGGTTTGAAACTTGTTGCTTTTAGCCATAGGGAGGGGGCTTTAGCATAATACCCATGTCTATTTGATCGCTTTCTTTTTTCAGAATTCAGGTGCAGCTCAGATTATTGCTATTTCCCTAGGCAGAATTTACTACCGGCAAAAGAGGGGCTCAAATTTGATTTAAAAAAGATCGACGGCTTCTTAGAAATTGTAAATGGTTTATTACCCGACAAGATTAAATTACAAAACCAAATGTGGATTATGTTTAAAATACAAGACATTCAATTAGGGGAGAATAAAACAACGTCCTCAAGCGAATGTTTCCTAAGTCTGGAGGAACTATTAAAGCCCAAGGAACTGTTAAGCTCAGTTAAGAACTCTACAATCATCTTACTTATTAGCGTTGATACAGAATAGCGATAATCCAGGCTCCTCAAAAGAGAAAGAAAGGCACTTCAATTTTTCATGACAAAATAAAGAGCTTTTCTCACACCAGGCGCACCCAGTCAAAAGGAGAGTCTGTGTGGGCAGACGCCAAACAAAACATTGCACCCAGATTTGTACTTTTGTGAGGGGATTTACCCCCATTGAGAAACGATATGCTCTATAATGGTGGACCAAGTTATGAACAGAAGCGAGTTTCCGGAATCAGTATATCTAGCGTGGGGGCTGATTTAGAGCCAGGTTTACAAAAGACCATCCAAATCATTGTGTGTAGCACCTTGGGAAGTTAGTAGCAGCAACTCTCCACTTGCGAATTTGGGAGGGGGGGTGTGAGGAGGGAACTTGGCTAGTTTTGGATTGATGTGCACATGATTCGTCTATGAATCAAAAGCGCATCGAATGAAAGAGTAAACAGCCAGTTCAACCAGAAACATAGTTCTTCAAATGTGAAAATATAAAATTAACCATTTCAATACAATGTTTAGTGTGATCAAAAGAGGGTGAGGAAAATTCACGTCAGTCCTGTATGACAAACACATCAGCTCAAGCTTGTAATCATGGTACTGATGTTTCTAATACTGTTCATATTAAAGGCAAAATAAGACACTATTTAAAGTTCAATGCTGCAGAGTAAATTATTCACTCTGTTGTCATATCTCAACTAGACACGTGCAACTCACTCTTAACTGGTCTTTTGTGTACAAGAATTGAACATCTTCAACGCATTCAACTCTGCTGCTCATGTTATTACCTCTACTAAAAAGTCCTTGTATATTCCACCTGTTTTACAAGACTTGTACCAGTTACCAGTAATTAGCAGGATTAAGTATAAACTATTGCTCCTTGCGTTCAAACCTCTCATGAACAGTGCCCCTGCATATATTGATGAGTTAAACCTTACAATCTGCTTAATACACATCGGTGTAAAGGGTAAAAACAAATTATGTTCTTACAATACGCCTCACAAACTCCATTCTGACAATTCTAACCTCCTCATTGTTCCTAAATCTAATCATTAGTGGAGCGACCAATATTTTCTCATGCTGCACCATGTCCTTGGAATAAACTGCCATCACATGTCAAAGCATCGGTTTCTTTGAGAAAAAACCTGCAACTTATCTTTTTTATAAAGCATTTGCATAAAGTAATTTTCAAGGTTTTCAACTGTATTCTTGTATTTTATATTTTTAGTAACCTTTCACTTTCAGCATTTTTATTATCTGCAGAAAAGTTTAACCTATCAGTTTGAAGCTCACTCCCTTAGGTTACAAAAAAAAGCTCTTGCACGTGTTACATTGAAACAATTTTGTGCACCTTACCGTGACCCTACAGCACAATCAAAGAAACATGGTACGATAGATTTCATTACTACGATACAATTGCAACAATAGTAATGCAAACTGATAGACCATGTAACGAAACCTCGCTAACCTCGCTAACCTCGCTAATCCAAGCGCTCAGTACACAGTAATTACGTTCCAACCACTCCACAAAAGTGTTCGTCAACTAATTAAGCAAAACTTGTCATTTGGCATTGGATGGGGCGGGAGTGAATTTTCACACTTTACCAACTCCTAAAGACCATCTTTGTACAATTCAGGTTTTGAAATGGGAGGTTGGCGTACTGGATGAGGACACACAGTCAAAGAAAAAGTAGTTAGTGTCAAACTATTTACACTATGGGTGAAAAAATAATTGACAGTTTGGTTTGGCTTTTTAATTGGTTTCCGGCGGAATAAACCACAAAGTGAGTTGTACCATGGTCAAATTTGAAGCCTCAGGCAATATCAGATTCAGTACCTCAAGGGGGAAGGAATTGTGATGAAGTATACAATCATTACATCATCAGCCCCAGCGCCTGCTTTCTCTTCTTTTCTCTTATTTACACCCTATGTTGCACTTTCCCAGGGTTATTTTATGATCTGTCTTTCCCCAAATAGTCTAGAACCAAAACTTTGATTACATATTTCTGGTGAATTGGACCAGTGGGCACCCAGCTATTATTATCAGGCCTTCACGAATAAATGTTTCATTCAACTGTTTCTTTTTTACCTGCAGCTTGTCCCTTTCTTATTTAAAAGTTTTCAATGAAGGGATAAATGATAGGCTGAAATGACCCTCTCTCAATGTATGCAGTGGAATGCAACAAGGTCAATCAAATCAACAAGAGAGAACACAGTCTGAGATAAAGTGGGATGTGA
>CM021534.1:20274392-20289213 GCA_010994315.2 Pisaster ochraceus
GGGGGGTAACAAATATTTGGGCCCAACATCCAAATCCATAGATCTGCAACGGCAAAAGGAAGACAAGTTTGCTGTGCATAGAAATATTTCTCTTGACAGTTAAAATAAGACAAAATGCATACCAAGAGTAACTTTGCTTAGTGTAGTATTAGGCCTAGTGCTGACTGCTATTATGTAATAGGCCTACTTCTGGTTTGCTGCTATTTGAATTTTGAGCCAGAGTTGAAGGTTGATGAAGTTTGAGCAGCTGGAAATACCGAACAGATAAGCAAGCTTATGTGTTTTTTGTCATTTTTGATGGGGGAGGGGAGGGTGGTGTGAACTTCCAGATGCAAGACATGCGAGACATGTGTATAGCACTACCCATACAACAACGGCTAGATCATAACACACTGCTGCATACTTTGACTCTAATAAGCATTTTTACCTCTGGGTTTCTAACAAGGTCACCCAAAAGTCAAACATATGTTCATTTTCTTCTTTAAACAATACCAGCAAATTGCCAATATTACTAGTCCACCTGCGGGGTTGCCAGACTGTCTCCCAAACCTCCCTTTTTATTTCAGAGTACGCCAATCTAATCATGCACTTTGACTGGTCTTAGAGTAGAGGGTTTATGATAGGAGGTGCTCCGATGGATTAATCAGTTGTGGATGGCCAGTTTGAAAGTGACAGGTGAAGGCCTGCTGAATTAACACGGGATCTGCACACAGTAATAGGTGTGTTGAGGAGAGGCTGATTGTACCCCATGTGTCTGCCATGTTAGGTAATTCCCAGCCCTCTATGGCTGGATCCTAATTCATGGCAGGACATCAGAAATTATTCAAGGCCTCCAAAGGAACAGGGATCATCATAGGACCAAAGATGAAAAGTGCCCCCCCCCCTACTCCACCAAAAAGCCCCGCTCTTTAAAATCATTGTGCCCCTATGCTTTCAGTTCCCAATATCAGCTTTGATCTACTTCTCTAGCACAGAGGATACCATTTCAAAAAAAGCCATTTTAGAATCTATAACTTTAGGATTTTACAAAAAAGCCAAACATGCCAGAATTTTAATATTTACTTCTAAAGTTCTGCATCCAAGTTTCAGACTGTTTTTGTCAGGACTCATCTCATCTAAAAAAATCTAAGGCCAGACTAATTTCCACAACCACAGCCTGGAAACGTAAAGTACATTTAACCCAAGCATTGAAAGAAATAACTCTCTTTAATGGAACATCCATTAGTTTTGTTAGTGAGTTAAACAAACAGACATATCTGTCTAATTTGTTATTTCCTACAATCCTTCCCTCTCAGATGACATCATTTCATGCCTACTTTTTGATGAAATATGCGATGATCTTAAAATTACATGTAGGCTGTTACAATCTGTGTATCCCAACGTGTATGCCAATACTGACATAGAAGTCTAAAACTTGGAGCTAAATCTTCGATTTCCACCTTTTCTTAAACCCATGTGACTTACAGACTCCAATAGAGAATTTTTGAAACATCTTCAGAAGTCATTCAAAGAGAATGACTTATATTTATCAAGAGAAAACTGCTGCATTTTCTTCAACAGGCATACACAAAAGTGTCTGAATTTACAAACAAAGTTTTTTCTTTGTTCAACCCAGAATCAACCCAGTCAGCTTCCCTTGTGGTTTATTACTTGATATTAACGTCAAAGTCTCCGACCTCACATTCCTGAATTTATCAACCATTAATTAGTCCACTGTTTGAATGTTTGAAATCAAACAACACCTTAGATTTCCAAATGCTTTACATGTGTAATGCCATGATGTACATGCAGCAACATGCTATAGCCTACTACCACATAAACAGCAAAAGGGCCAACTAATTGTTACTTAACCATATATTTTATGGGAAGGTATAAAAGCAGTAAGGTATACAATGTGTTGCTTAGGCAGGTTGTGAGGGGCCCATTTGAGGTATCAAATGGAATGTGGGATAGGTGATAGGCAAAAAATATATCATTAGCATTTAGACCTAAAGTTTGTTTGATTCCTTCTTTGTCTCCCTCCATGGTATAGTGACTAAGTCCGCTTTTCTGAGAGTCCTTGGCTTCACAACCAGAATTAATATACGAAATGAAACATAGAAAATAACTCAGGGATGTGTGCTATTTTCAATACATTTCTACACACAATACATATCTCACAGTGTATAACTGTCCATTTACAAAATTGTATCCACTAAATTTCTAATAGCAGTTGTGTCTCTAAAGTGTACTTTATACAAATTAAATATTCAGTAAACGACAGTAAACCCTATAGAACTTTAAATTGCTCAGATAGCAATACCCAACCCCCCCTTCTTATTGTCATCTTGAGGCTGCCATCAATTCCATTTTGCAGGCCTTTCCAGACATAGATAGAGGCAGTAAGGATCGATTGATGAAGACACCAATGAAAATAGCAAATGCCAGACTCTCTGACGTTTGCCAACATTCTAGTTTTGAAGGCTGTTCCAGATGGGAATTATAAGACAATCCAACAAATCTTAGACCCATAGGATACCTCCACACTGTCTTACCAATGGAGAGACTTCAGCTGACCTTGGTGGTAAAAGAATTGGTCTTCCTACCTAATAAAGCTGTTAATTTATAGATCTATACAACCTGGTTTATTTAAACTCCCACATAGTTACCACAAATGAAGGACAATCCCACATAAAGTTATCACAACCGAAAGTCACTTTTAAGTGTCTTTCAGTTGTGGTAACTTTATGTGGGCATTTAAAAACTGCCAGAGCAAAAAGCGTAACCGAGGTCATGTGTTTTAAAATTTGTCCAGCACAAAAAAGTTTACCCCTGCAAAACAGATTCATCCACTGGGTAGAATTATGCTAACAAGGACCCACTTCATCTCTTTAGTGACCTCCAAACCTCATTCATATAGTGAATTACATATTGAATTACATATTCGTAAACTTAATCATAAATTGGTCTCAAGGACAACTTCCAACAATTGAAACATTCTGGCTCCGCAATCACAGCTTTCTGATAGCACATTAATAGTCTGCGAAAATACTGGGCATCGTTTTGCGTAGATTATTCAGTTTATAAAGTGGAGGATGGGTATCATGATTTGCAGCTATACACAGCATACAAATGGTCATGTGACCACCTTTCAACCAATAGGAATGCCTTAACTGTCTGGGGTATTTATGAATGTAGGATAAATCTTTCCAAATTTATGCTGTAGCATTATCTCATAATGTATGCGCATCAACGTGAACTGCCATTACCTTTTTCTACAGGATTTCTACAAATTTTCTACATAAAAACACTGGTTTTTGTTGCTTTTTGTGTCTACTTCTTTTGGTAATAAATCCTGAATACATAATAACATCCTGTAACATCCAGGAAGCTAACACACACCGGCTCTTCAAAAATAGACTCAAAACCCATTCATTTGTGTATATCATACCTTCATACTATTGCTTGTATAGTTTTGTATCTGTATCAAATGTTTGTACCTTTATTAACATGTCAGCTTTGTAAAGCGCTCCGATCCTAGGGGTGCTATTAAAATGTCTGTTTGTATGTATGTATGTATGTCAAAAATTACACTTCGTTACATCCATATTGTACCATGGAGCAAAAGTTTGCTCTGAGGTTTTTGTCAGCAAAGCCACCCACATTAAACCATAGATACTAATAATTGAATCCCAGCTGTACATTATATTTGTATACAAACCACTATCCGTCTCTGATCACCATTTCTATACCCTTGTCATTATCTTTTACATCCAGTACGTAGATACGACTTGACGTTCAACCCCTCCTCCCTCCTACGGGGTATGGCCTAACAAATTTCACAGCAACCGCATTCCACTAAACCATGCAATGTGTCTGTATAGAACAAAAGCTCCTCTGAATCCTGGATCAGGAGACTAAAGAGAACCCCTGGGGGATGGACAGACAGACAAAAACCCCCATGACAGGTTGATGAAGTATCCCCACACAAAGTTCAGTCTCATCTTGTATTGTCATCCTAGGTTTAGCGTCGCGGTGACTACTATCGGGACAAAGAGTGAAATTGTCAGTGATATTCCATTTAGAGGTATTCAGCATTCAACGGGCTGATAGTTTCACTCACTGAACTCTTCTGTAGTTTGTTAAGGTTTCAATGATGCATGCTTCAGCAGTGAACTGTAACATCCACTGTTTATAATAGAGATATTATGTGCAGAAGTTATGCCAACATCTTTTATTTGTTTTTCAAATGCACCTCCATCTTTTCAAAGTATTTGGTTTGATTTTGGATGAATGCTAAGTTTATTTACGAGTGCAATCATGACCGATCCTGTATACAACAGTCTTTCAGTTACTCAATAATGCATGTATTTCCGCATTTTTGTGTTTTATTTCCGCTTTCAAACCACATATATTTCTTTACGAAGGAGCCACACGGACAGCCAAAACTTGAAAAGTAATGGGTAAATAAAAATTTCCTCCACAGAGAAATCTTTTTCTTGGCCAAGTTTGGATTGGATTCCAGTGTCAGCATTTCTAGCAAATCACTAGTGTTTGGATGAGGACATTCATTCCAGTCCTCTATAGTTCCCAAGAAGCAGTTGCACACAAAAAGGGGTAAACAATTCATTGCAATAGTTGCTCTCGGTTTTGAGGCCAAGTAAAAAAACTAACACCATTGTTCATCCCCTCCCTCATTTTTTCACAAGTCACATCCCATTTTGTCTTCTTTTTCTTTCTTTCTTTCAACATTTGGTTTAATTTACCCATATTTTAGACTTTTTAATTTTCAGTGTAGCTCTTTCCTCCTTGAAAAAATAAAATAAAATAAAAAGACCCTCATCCTGCTTTTTTTTTAAACCAAGACGATCAACTATGTAGTGTATTTTTTCACCAAAGAGCCAAAAAATCATTTAACGATAACATGTTTTGGTATTACATTCCAACACATGTTATACTGATTATGGCAAAGAAGTAAGATCGTAAATATAATATCAGTTTCTTGAAGATGACAGCATTTCAGAAGGAATATGAAGACGGCTGATGTGTGTCACAAACAACTTATGTCTTTTTTTATCTGTGGGCAAAGGCACTTTATCAAATCCTCTGTTATTGTTATTACATGTAAGCTATTGTTTATAGCATGAGCTGATAATTCAACAATTTATTTCCTGATTTTGACTGATAATTACTAAAAGAGCAACAATTCCTTGAACATATCTCGTGTTCTGACCTCAAAGTGACATATTCCCTCCCAGGAAGCCTTACACTTCAAGATATAAATAAACACAGAAACCTCAAACCACATAAACAAGAAACAACACACAATGGCTTCAGAAACATGTGAGTCAGCTAATCACTACTAAATAGCATTTAACCACAAACCACCATTTTAGACCTCATTAGTACACACCTACAGTTGTACAACTATAACCCCATTATGACTTGATTTATGCTTTACAGTTTCCTGTGTTTTCTCTCCTCCCACTCCCTTGTTCCATCTGAAGGCAAGGACCTCCTCCAGAGGGTACTTGTCTTACATCCTCAAGTAGATCAATAGATGTTCTGATCTATCTTACTCCAGAGTCACAAGCTGACATCAGTGACTCTCTACAATTACAAGCTCTGTCATAAACCCTTACATACAGTTGATCAGGGTCAGAGCAAGGTCATGACCAAAAGATACATATTCATCCATCTTAAATACACCAACAGAAGATGTTTTAAAGAAAGTTTTATAATAATGATAATAACATTAAACATAATTATAATTGTGTCTTTTTGAAATTACCTTAAGAAATTCAGAAATTCATTAATATAGTTGCTTCTCAAAATTATACTGTGCACGGAGAGTGAAATTTATGATGTGATAGTGAAATTTATGAAACAGATGATGTGGTGGCCAATTTTCCCGGGACTCAAAAGTAAGAAAGGATCCAGATATCATATGTTCCTGTCATCAACGATCCACTTTGTTTTCATGTTCAAAATGTGGTGTTCCAATTGGGGAGGGGGGGGGGCTGTGTTCATCTTTACAAACAGCCACAAAGATTATAGCTGAAGTGTTATAAGCCAACAGGACACTCTCCAGAAACGAATTCAAATGCCACCGGCAAATCACAATAAAGATAAGAAAGGGAAGATAAGTGATTCTAGATGACGCATGCTGTAGTTTTAAATTTTTTATGAAGTCTTCCTAAGCACCTGATAAAGGATGGGCTTTTGATAATGAGAATGAATCTTCAATGAATAATGGATTGCAGTTGTTCATAACAATACATGAAAGAGCGCCGCATGGTCCAATTTGGTTGCCCAGTGAAAAGAAGCGGACAAAATCCCAAGCGAGAGACGTTGAGTTATCAAGGTTGCCACTTCAATGGCAGTCCTAGTTAATATACAGTGCAATGGTGCAATGACTACAGTACAAGCTGATACAGTGAAGTGGATTTATCCCATGGTTTGGAGGGGGGAGGGGGGATTTCCTCCAGTATTCCAGAGGTGTTTTTTCCCCTCAGAACGGGATAGTTTTTAAACAGAAAAATATCAAACTAAAAATTATAAAAATATAGGAGATCATTTCATAGACTGCGTTGCTGGTGATTTTTTTCTTTTTACTTAATTTGTTAAAAATAAAATGATGCTTTTGAGATTTCTACTTCCCCATTGCAAACATGTTTACATTCTTGGGTTCTATACACTCGCACCATATCAAGCGGAACCAAACAAATTCCAAAGTTACAGTGATTTTTTAACGACGCTATCAATTCGATGACGCAAAAACTGTTTTTTTTTTAAATAATCACTTTCTTTCAGCTTGGGAAGATTACATTGTCAACGTAACATGTAGGCCTACGTGTTCTTGCATTATGTTGAGTAAAGTAGGCCTAGTACACAAATAAATCAATTTGGGAAAAAATAAGTTTAGGCACTTTGTAGCAATAATTCAAAGCAACACCACACCTACGCAACGTCTACTTTCTTTAGGTTGATTTACTCCTTGATGCTGGAAGTTGACGCGTCGTTCTGCTTGAATAAATGTAGGCCAAGTCTGGAAAAAACTACCGAAAAAAGGTGCCGTTTCACATTTTGCTGTTTTTAATGCATCATACTGATCCATGTTCTACTTGTTTAGTATTCAATATGCTAAAATGTGGACCACATTGACAAACAAATACACAAACATTCCATGAAGATCTTTCTTCTCAAGTTTAGGTGTATCGCCGCATCCACGCATGTTCTCCTTTCCTTCAAGAATGGCAACATCTAGATGTTTAAAGAGGAGCTCCAAGGTCAAATTGATTTTTGTGACAGACTCATTTTCCAAAAAAAATAGAGCTCATAAAAATGGGGAAAAAAATTAAAAGTCTTGATTTTACACTTTAAAATGAAATGGTGTAAAATGTAATTAAATTGATATTCTTTAAGAGCAAAATTTGAAACATCACATCGGACAGCAAATAGGACTGTACATTCCAAAGAGGAATTTTTACGCCACTCAAAAGGTCAAACTCAATGCTGTTTTGATTGAATTTCATAAAATTTAAGGAATGAGCTTAACATTCTTTGTAGAAAAATGTACAGACCATATTTGAAATGTGACGTCATAAAACTATTTTGGATTTTGCTAACAATTGCACTTGAAGGGTATCAAACACAGTGGCATTTTATCCCATTTCAACGTGAGGTTAGAGACTTGTAATTATTTTTCCTGTTTTCATCAGAACTCTTAATTATTGGAAAATGAGTGGTTCACAAAACTGAACAGACCACCTTATGCATTGACGTCATCCAGCCGCCATCTTAGAGGTAAAACGGTGACGAAACAATTGAAACACACAGATTTGTACGCACAGCGCACAGGATTGGCCAATGAACAGCCTCCTTTTGACCTCATAGGCGAGGGCGTCCTACCAAAGTGACATCATGCTGTGCATAAGGTCTATATTGACCTTGGAAACCCTCTTTAAATGTTCAAGTGTTGTATCGCACCACTTAGATCAATGTAGGCCATGTCTTTTCACTCTCTTTGAAACACCCACACTGTTTAAACTGGCAAAAACACGTTTCTCAACAATGTAAAAAGTACAATTACCATTTCACTTGCCAATTTGATGTGACATGGTTTCACATCTAGCTTATGAAACTTGTCAACAACATTCCATTTTTCTGTCCACTTCAGCACATAAACCTGACTTTAGGGTTGAATTCATGGGGGTGCTTACACAAGAGTGGTCATAACAACGCCCTCTTTTGAAACCAAAATATTTTTATCACCTGTGTTTACAAAAATACTGAAGACTGATGAATGCTTTGGAATGGAGAAAAACACCTTTCCTGTTATTAGTACTGACAATTATAAGTTGTTTTCCCAAGGGTTGAAAACAAATAAATATTTTCGACTGGTTTTTACGCCAAGGATTTTCCAGATGGTGTTAAAAATTTGAAATTGGCAATTTTATTCTGATCATTCTGACCAACAAATTTGACTGGCTTGCTTGCCAGGCAGAAAGGCACTGTTTCATGAGTTCACAGCATACATGTACTTAGCGTCCTTGGGTTGAATGTCAGTTAGAACCTATCCTCGATTCATGAACTCCCATTAACACCAATGTACTTTCTCGGTTCACAATTCATTGACATAACTAGATTGAAAACCAACGTCAAAGTAGACTTTACTTTCTTTAAAGCTACTATTATCTGAGCAAGTAATACAAGTTCATAAAAGTGCAGCATTCAACTGATAAAATTCCAGAATGAAAAGGACAAACTGCTAATATTCTAAATGGAATGTCGTTTACAATTTACTCGATTTGGTATCAATTAATTGATCTAGATTCGGTACTTTCTTTTTTATTGATCGACAACAGCATATTCAGGTATTTGTAGAGTGAAATATTAAGTTACGTGGCTCACAACAAAGCCAACAAATCCATAGCCCCTCTTTCAACCTCAAGAAAACTTTTATCTGATGGTCATTTCCATCCGTGTGAAAGAAATGTTGTCATTTCAATGATGGAAACTAGGGCAGATGACCAGCGAGTGGGAAGTCCTGTATGTTTTGATGAATGATTCACAAAGTCAAGTGTCAAGAACTAGAACAGCTTTCTGTCAAACAGTTGTATTCATTTAACATTAGTAGATTTAGAAAAGGGAAACCCAACCATATTTTCATTGGACAGAGACCAGACAAATATTTCTAGGCAGAACTTTACAAAAATATATATAAATTGTTTTAAACAAAAAGAATTTTGATTCAGATAACAGCTTCAAAGATCACAAAAACTCTGCCCCAGGCGATATGAGGAGAAACCACTTGGTGTATGAAATTGGATTTGTAAATATCCATTATCAATGCTCTAAATGGATTGTTAACGATCTGGAGTGGGTGTTCTATGAATGTTCTATGAATGCGACACGTCTTGATAGAGGCTCAAGCATCATAATCAAACTCAATCCTACGTGAAACGGACCGTGGAAGGGACAGCATTCCAAAACCATGAAGTCTTTACAGACCCAAACAAATAAACAAACTGACTGTGTTATTGTATGACTGGGTTTGGGAGGGTGTCTGTCTGTGTCTGGGGGTGGGGACTGTCTGCATCCAAAATAAAGTTAGGTTAAATTGTTGGACTTTTACAAGTTTATGAAACATGAAGAGCAATCCTCCAAAAGATCACAAACACATCCCCCTTTTTTCTGCAAAGTACATCCGTTAGTTTAATGATTATGACTGTCTGCCAGGGCTGAAACTAGGGTAACATTTTAGGGGGCCCGTGACCCCCTTAGTTATGCCACTGCTCTCTGCGGAAATCTTCAATCTATCAATAGAAATCTATAGTCTGTCTATTGGCTATCGGCTATAGATTATTTGAAACTGGGGTGAGTATCCTACGATCATTCAATTAGTCTAAACTGTTACGCTCAATTTCTCTTCAGTTTTGTTTATTGTAGAGTTATTTCTATTTACAGTATTGTGATGAAATGGTCACTTGAGGGCGCCGTGCGGCGCGGGAATTGAACTTGTAATAAGTTGCAGACTGACAGATTTGGGTTGGTAGTGGATCTGATGCGCAGTGTGTGTGTGGCCCCTTGATCCCCAGGGACCACTGCACATACTGTTCATCAGATCCACCGAAAAGAGATAGTGAAATTGGAACTCCCGCCTAGTATTTGGTCAGTTTTTGCCCAGACACCAAAGTGCAAACATCTATGGGAAGTCTCTCCAAGCTACTAATTTGTTTAATGTAATAATTTGAAATAATAACAAATCAAACCAATTGAAACTTAAACTTCGGTTCTCTTTATCCATTATTTCTCCATCTCTCCTTTCGTTTAATCATTAATTAACAATACAGGGCCAGAAATAAGGGTGTAGCGCTGCAGAGCATTCAAACCCCTGTTCTGGTTTTCTGTCGTAAAAAGTCCGTCCTTGGAGTGCGTCCTTGGAGTGCGTCCACGGGCCCGTTACAGTATCATTCTGTTCAGTGAAATTCAACCCATGTAGCCTTGTGTGTTTAACATTAGAACCTCAGCATCTGCTAATGGTTATGAATCATTCACAAATGAAAACAGTCATAACCTTTCTGTGTTGGCTCTACGGGAATTCAGCCAATGTTGTTTGACAGTGTAATAAATACTTCTCTCTTTTCTACAGGAAGATTACCTTTCTTTTAAGTCATTCCTTACGACATTACATTCCCACTGAACATAATGGGATGTGCTCCCATGAACTGACAGTTAAGTTGTTCTTATATTAGACAATGAGATTAAATTAGCACAGTATGAATTTAGTGAGCTTTCTCATGGTATCCAATATTTCGGACAAATTGAGGAATAATCTCGTTGGTTTGTCAGATTTGCAACAGTGTGGCTGGAGGGTTTGTATGGCTTGAGTAAACCACACGCTGTTCAATTTTTGAACACGTGTTTGGAAGGTTGACGCCAATACATTACCTAAAGGTGCATTTATAAATGCCGACAATATTCTGCAACTTCACTTTTATATTTTGACAACTTGGTTGAATGATGAATTTGTGTTTCAAGTTCAATACTTATGCAGAGCAAGTAAATTACCTCTCATGCCAGAAAAACATCTTTTAATTAAAATTTTCTGAACAATTTTTCCAGGAATTTTTCTACTCATTTCCTCTTCCTATATTTTATGCCATCATAAAATAGACGAAACGAGCCTTTGTAATGATGCTCCAGCAATTAGGAATAAAATATTCATGGCAAGTAATGATGCTTTTGCACCAAGGTCACAGCTCATACAAATAGGAGCTTCCAACCGAATCCATTAATTAATCATTCAACATCAAGACTGCAATGACCTTTGCAGAATACTCTGGCTGTACTTAATTCAAGGCCAAATGATCAGTTTATGTGAGGTTTTGGGGAGCTATAATAACTGGTTTCTAATCATTGGTGGAATTCAACGAGGGAAAGATCATTGTCTGGCTCCACTAGCAAATTGATGGAGCAGTTACTGACGCCAAAGCCAGAGTTTATCAACAAAAGCTACCTTCCCAACTTTTGTGACAAAAAAGACACCTTCAACCACCACTGAGGATCATTTGTAAAGGAAACGAAATTCTCCTGACAATAGGATGGGGTTATGAAATGGCCAACCAAACTTTACACCCATAATTTAACTTGGGATTTCACTATCGTAAACCTGTGCTGTTAGGAGGATGATGAACAGTACTGTAAGTTTCTCTTCAATTTATGATGGTATGGAAAATGTCTCTAAAAAGAAATAAAGGGGGAAAAAGACCAACTATCCTATTTTGATAACATGATAATCAGTTAAATTTATGCTGGGCTCGAATTCACAAAGAGCTAAGATTAGTCTTAACTGCTAAGCAAAGTGTGATGTCCCGATACAAACTGCTATGTTAATACTGATAACTCATTAAGATTAATCTTAGTCCTTTGTGAAATCGAGCCAAGCAGTTTTGTTGGAGATTAGAAACTCCTTTTTTTCAAAAAGATTAATTTATTCTCTCATTGTACTCACAGTATCTCCTGAACAAACCACAAAAATATAAAAGCAAAGTGCAATTAAAGATTCCAAACTAGTTCAAAATTGCTCAGAATTTCTGATTTGACCATCCTGATATTTGTCACTTCTTTAAATGTTTAAGTATTTTACCCCCCAAAAGAAAACTTAAACTCGAACCAGAGCCTCATTTGTATTCTTTATGTTCAAAATAGCAGGAAGACTTGAGTGTCCATATTGAATTGCTCTACAAGGCTTACTAATCAGTTCATTACCATTTCTAATAAGGTACTGCAAAGCCATCTGCCTTGGGTGTCAGATATATTACATACTAATAGGCACTCTAAGATTACATTCATGGTGTCTCAAAATAGTATCAGCATAAATCTTGATTTCTCTCTTGTAAGACAAAACTCTTTCTGTAATATTCAATTAGACAGTAGAAGAGGCAAACGTAAGAAGAGTGAATTGGATTCAGACAATTCTTTTTGCTTTCTCCCTGTTAGACGGCAACAAGAATATCTTTAAATACAGGTATACTGCATGGATCATTTTTCTTGACTTGGATGTACGCATTCTTAAGAAGTTCCTCAGAGGAACATTGGATGCAGTGATGACTTCCTTTGTATAGCAGAGCAAAATGTGGCAGTTGCTTTCAACAATCATCAGTTGCTACTCGCTACCATTACATATTTCTGATAATGAAACCAAGGATGGCTCATAAGTGAACTTAATCACCGTAGCTCGCAAGCCTGAGGAAACCTGTCAACAAGGGTGCTTGCTATGTGAACCATTGTTAGCATTCGGTGAGCACAAAACATAAATCGGTCTAAATTGTTGGCTATTTGCAAAACAGACGAAGTCGCTTCCTGGGATGGATTTGCCTGTAAAAGTGTACCACCAGACTGTTTCATAAAATCAAACTTCATGATATAAATACACTGCAGGCGGGTTGAAAGCACAGGAACTCTCACACCCACATAGACACAATAACAAAGAACTTGCAGCATCATTCAATCAAGTATACTTGTACCCCCATTAGTGTTCAGCCATCTTAACCACAGAGGTGGGCCAAACTCTCAGATGATAACCAAGAACTATTGTGGAAGTTCAAAGAAAATTAACGTTGTACAGGATTTTCCCCAACCAAGTGGTCTTGGGAGATCTGATTTAACTTCTTGAAGTGGTAACAAGTGGCTACTTGAACATCTAAGACTACTATCAGAAGACACAGAAGGCAACTAATCTTGAATGACTCTAAAGACTTCAACCTTATACCATAAGCCTCTAAGGAGCTTCAGGGTGTCCTGTGTGTAGCCCACACACACTCCCTGAAGGATTGTAAATCTAGACTTCTGGCTAAAGCTTCCCAACATTACCTAACTTTTCCTTTTGCATTTTGCGTTTCACCCAATAACCACAAAGTCATTGACACTGGCAAGTCATAAAGTCCTGACTTATCCTACTCTACCACAAGAACCTCTCTTACAACACCATTCAACATTTTCATAAACCAAAAGAAGTTATAGGTATGACCTCATCAGAAGCTCCAAGGCAAGTTAAATAATGCACTAAGTAAACTGGCAAACTAGCAAAAGCTTTTCATTTGCTTCAACATTTACATCCGCACAAAGCCCAACTGTAAAACCAAGCGTTGTACTCTGTGATCTGAGTAAAGTCTTTTCAATTTTAACACTAAAGGTCATTTTAAAATCAGCTTTCACAACAAAACGTAATCTCAAACTTTTCTTCCAAAGAATTGTGATTTCATTGTTAGCAGAAAAGGCTCAAGGGCCTTTCTCACGTTCCAGTTTCCAAAGTAAGAATTATTTCAAATTAAAAAAATTATGATTTTTGCATAAATTTTTTGTTTTTCTTATTGTGCTGAAATTGTTTAATGAAATGAGACTGCTGTCTTTGATTCTACATTATTAGAAATATTTGGAGCTACAAAAGTACAAAAGCTTATTTGAAAAATCCACAGATAAAAAAAAACTGCCCCAAAACACGACTGCTCCACTAAATTAAAAACCAGCAATTTTTTTATGAATGGAATGCCACAGAATAAAATCTTCCGTAATTTTTATTTATTTAAGCAAATCAGAGGGATTTCTATTAGCCTTTCCTGGCAGGTGTTTTGAACCTGTTTGGGAACCTCATGGTAAACTAAAGACTACATGAATATGACCCCAATCTTCAGTAAAGGTATTTCAGCTTCACAATGAGAAAAAACAAGGTAAAGAACACAGGTATTTGACTTCTGAGCTCAAACAACAATCAAAACAAATCACAAAAGGTAGCGTTACTTTCCAGCAGTACACTTAGTTCACTATGGTTCAACACGGGGACGTTATTACAAAGTTACTCTTAAAGAACCAATAACCCATGGCATTTCTGACCCAGATAAAGATCAACATAGCCAACCAATAACATCCAAATAACTCACTTGCGTCAAGATGCATAACTTGCAAATTTTTGTTTTGGTCTTTCAGAAGCATCGGATGGATTGGGGATTTCTTTCCACTCATGGGAAACAGTAACCCTCTGGTGGAATTTGGGAAATTCTGAGCTGTTCAGTGACAAGTGATTTGGTTGCAGCGCTCTGCAACTTCAGCTAAAATCTCAAGCTTGTGTGACAGGTGGATTAAGAGAACGTTATTACCGACTGACCCAATGCCAATGGTTGACCTCAATTGAAACCGAAGAGAGGATTAGATAAAAGGGTTCTGAACAAATAAAGCTCTGCAGGTGTACCAGGAGGAGGGTGTAGTGTGGAAAAAATCTTCCAACAGAAACTAGAATTGGGAGGGGGTGTAGTTTGGAAAAAAACGTCCAACAGAAACA
>CM021534.1:20292765-20309145 GCA_010994315.2 Pisaster ochraceus
CACAAAACCAAAATATTCATTAATTTGCTTCACCCACAACGTTCAAGTAAATCTTTATCATGAATGATTGGACTAATGAGTGCCACATGACCTGCGATCCTCCAATCAAAGGACAAGGATCTACTTGTGGGTCTTGAAGAAAGTGTAATATTATTACCTACAATCCTTTGATTTTGAAAACTACATTTAATAAATCTTTATCTTTAGCTTTTTAGAAATAGAGTAATGGTTAACTTAAAACTTTTAACTTGTCAAGGTTTCTTAACTTGTAAGAGTTCAAACATTAAACAAAAACATCATTGACCAAAAGTGTGTTTAATTTCAATTTCACTTTTTACCTTTAACTCCTAAAAAACCTGTTCTTCCTACAACTCTTCAGATACTGAAATGTGTAAATGTCTCACACTGTTTGGAGATTTAATGCATGCCTTCCACTGCCTTAGGACAGAATTCAAGAGAGAGTTTAAGACCACACCTGGTAGAACTCCCGCATTTGTGATATTGATACATGAGTATCACAACTAGCACCCCGATGAGAACCCCTGTCAACTAAACCTTATAAGTACACTCTACCTCAAAATCTGCCTCAAAGGAACAAGCCATTTAACGCTAAGCAAATAATAACCTGCTTACATCAACCTGCACTACAGGTTCAGCTGGTAACCCCCAAGCCCCTGCAACAATATCCGCTGGTACGGTTAACTGGTAACCAGCTCCATGACCCCAGACCCTGGATACGTCATACTTTTTAACACCTGCTAAAGTTACTCACACCGCCCATAAATTGTATCCCCAAATAACTTCAGATTTGGTTTATTATTTGAAGTCCCAGAGATCAAAGTCTATCAGCTATATCTGAATATTACCTGACTTGTACTAACGAGCATTTGCGGAAGCATATTTATCGTTTCAATTGTCGCAAATGAGGAAGAGATTTATTTCTTACTGAAAACTTTGGACACCAGTTCAAAAAGCAAACAAAAGTGGAAAATTAATCATAATTAATATAACAGACTGTGTATTTATTTTTGTATTTATTTTGTTTTTAATTTTGAAGCATAGCAAATAAAGAGATTGGACAGAATTTAGGAACTTAATCCCTTAAGAACAATGATTAATTAACATTTCTTACCTTGATATTTGATGAGTCTTGTAACAGGATGTGAACAAACATCATCTTCCATTCCTGTTGCTACGGAAACTATAAGAAGTACAAGTAATCCAAGTTGAACAGCCATTTTGTTCATAGAGTGACCACAACCCTGTGGTATGAAGTGAAGTTGTTTTCTCAATTCAGAGAAACCCTAAAAGTACAATTCCAAGTGTTTAAGGGCTGTCTTTAGAAGAGATCCCAGTAGATACAAACTTGCTTTCCAGGTCGTGCTCTTACCTGTGCAAAACAACCAACAAAGAGATAACACTTTAAAAAATATACCATGCATTCAATCAAACACTTTTTACAGCTGGGCAACCATCAGAACTCTATCACGAGACTACAACAGAAAAGTTATAATTTTTCTAAACAGGGTTTTCATTATTTATCGCAGTGTAGTAAAAAAAAAAAGCTTCAAATGCAACCCTGTACTTGGGGATGTAAAACAAGTTATCACTCAGGAATTCTAAGGTTTCTTAATAAATATTACTCATTCCATACAATTGAACTCAAGACTTCCATTTCCTTATATGAGCAACTGTGGTTTATTCTAATTTTGGAGTAAGTTACATACATGAATGATATAAAGTCATCAATGGATACAATATGGGTGACGAGTTTGTGACTTATGCCAACGGCCAAGTTCAGCATTGAACACAAGTGACTGTCCCAAGGACAGCCAATAATCAGCTGCAAACCTCAGGATTTCAGTCTCACTGCACACTTCCAAACAGATGACATTGACAAACTATAACAAGGTCACTTCATAACCTTGCCAAAAAATGGGCAACGCTCCTAAAAATCTGTCTTCAGTTGAGAGAAGGGCGGACTGATAAGAGTTTCTTGGGTGGGGGGTTGGGTTGGGCTACCAGAGGGTGTGTGAACCGACAGAGAGTCAAGTGCTGTGTGTGTTTTAGTGATTGGAAGGTAACATGCATTCACGATTACCCTGAAAATATGCATAACAAAATTTTCACAAAGTTTTTCACAAATTAAATCCGCATGGAATATATTCTCTGAGTTTGATTTATACTCAAGATGAGCACGATACCCTGAATGAAATTATATTTTTCAATTTGAAAGATTTATTTTTCAATAAAGATTCTCTTTAAATTCCACGCCAGACTTTTTTTTAAATTGCACTAAATTCACAGTAGAAGCAGATTTGCCAAAACATTAACTTCTTGATGGTTGACAAACTGCCAGGTTTTTACATGGACCCTCAGGTCCTAATAAAAGGGTCTTTATAAGTTAGCATTCCATGGGCTATAAGAATAACTAGAACCAGACTGTACTCCACCAAACCTATAAACCCACTAAAAGCCAGTCAATATTACACCAAATCCCTCAAGGTTTTGTTAAACAGTTTAACTGGTAACCACTTCCCTCGACATGAATAGAATTTGACTCTCAGCCCGTTTTTTTATTGCTAGTGAGACCATAAGCTTGTACATGCATGAACTCGGGCCTAGTTTTGGTTCTTATTACATTTCAATGCATCTTTGCATGATTAATTTACATGGTGCATTTTGAACTTGGAAAAACATATTTTAGGGCTAAGGAAATATTGTTATGAATTGCATAGCTTCGAACATGATTTATTTGGGGGTTTTCTCTCATTGTGATTCTGCCTTCAAAAAAGATGTAAACTTACTTTTTTGATAAATGGAATTTTCTTTTTAACAAGAGAACCGATTTGCTTTTAGTCAAAAACTCTTTCCATTGGGGTAAATAGCTCATAGGTAAACTTGCATTCAAATGCGACAGCAAATTCACCCAATTAAACTTATACGTGTACCTCTTGAGGCTTTCAATAAAAAAGAAATTGGTTGCAGTTAAGTTTACAAAATGCTATGCACCCAATCTTCTACAAATTTGTACTTTACTGACATTGTCCCCAAAGGGTGAACTGTGTAAACTCATAAGAGCACATGTTTGGGAAGCACCTCTAAAAACCTACTGAGAGTAGTTCACATTTTCCAATTCAAATCTAATGTATTTTAAAGTGCATGTTCAAACATATTACCTTGACGAGATAATGCAATGATTTATATCTTTGGACTCTATAGACCTCTACTAGAACTTAACTTTCCGATACAGAGTTCACCAGAATTTTTTGCTGTTGGTAGGGCCTCCTGATTTTCTGACAGTTATTGCTGAAACAGTTTTATCTTTGCACGTTTTGTGAACCTTTATGTTTTTTTCACACAATTTTTGAAAAGAAAATGTTTAACATCTTTAAGCATTCAATGAAATTCAGAACTGTTTAGATGTGTGAAATATGTGTACTGGGAATGAACTCAAAAACATTATTTTTGGTTGTTGGGGCATAGATTTGACCTTCTTGGCTCAATGCATTTTTTAAAAACCTCCACTGGCCCTAAACCATGAATTTGATGTGTTTTTTCCACATATTTCTTAACAACAACAAAATCGCATTGTAAAAAAAGTCTTTTGAAAAAGTTTTTTTGGCAAGATGTGTCAAAAATGAACAATAATGAAAATAACACTTGCAAAGTGCAATGGCAGGGAACTTGTTGTGAATCCATCCTACTAGAAAGAGGCAACTAAAAACTAATCAACGTTACAAAATGTTGACTTCTTTTGTTTTTTCGAAATTGTCTTGACCTATCAACCCATCCCACATTGTATTGTTTCATTATTTTATTTTGTAATAAAGAACAAAGTGAAGCCATTAGCAAAGTCAGATATTTTAGATCATTGCTCTCCCAGCTCAGGAGTTCTCAATAGCTTGTCCTAGCTTCAAGGATGCAACTTTGTACTTGAATCAGTAGATGAAATCGCCAAACACACAAAACTTGTAATAGTTCACTTCTATTATTCTAATTTGTTTCAGTTTAATATTCTTTTATTAGCCTTTGAGAAAGACTCTACTAGGGTGGAAATGTCAGGCCACTAACTATGTATTTGCATTTATACCATAGGTCCTTTTGGTTGGTAAGCAGTTTGCAACAGCTAATACTATTTTCTAATAGTGTTTTCAGTACAAACTGTCTCCAAAATGCTTAATTTGGGGAAACATTTATAGTTTAAATACATTACTGACTCATTGGAGCTTCCCAGGTCATTTTACCACAAAGAAATAGCATTTTGGCAACTTAGCATAAATTATTGGATACTGAAAATTTTTCTTAAATGTTATTTTACACATTCTTCTATTATTATTGGCTGAACTTTCTAGAAAACTTCAGACAATTTAAAAGTTTAAGAAGAGATAAATATAAAGTGATAATACTTTTTTTGTATTCACTAAGAGCAAATTTAAACACATCTCACTTCATTTCATACATCTCTCCTTCCTTTGACATTAACAGATGGTGATTTTTCCCCACAACTCCCGATTTACATTATTTTTTGCATGTTAATGCTATTTAAATTGTTATGAAATACCTACACATAATTAATTTAAAACAATCTGGTAATAAACAAATAATGAGTGACAAACCACGGAGGTAAATTTACCTCCATGGACAAACAAAGTTAACATAACTGTCAGATTGGGGGGAAAACTTTGAAAACTTACATCAGTTTGCAGCAACTTGGTCTGGCCAACTTCAGATATAATTCCAAAGGGTTTTCAAACACTTGCATCCTCTCCTCTTCGATTCTTGAGATGTAAACTTACTTTCCAACTTATCTTCATCAAATATCTCCCTCCAATAAATCAGTATCTCGGCATCCTAGAAGATGTTAACTGGCAAGAAACCACAGTAAAAAAATTCACATATCACCTCATCCAGAGGCTGTAGATTTGAATGCAAAAAGAGAGCCCAAGGAAACTGAATCTTCCTATATAAGTTGTCCCAGCATTGACCAGCGGACTCTAGGTGAAAGAGAACCCAGTTCACTATGATCCTAGCCTGGTGTATTGAGTCACGTCTACTGATTGTGAAGCTAGGTAGTGACAGCTTTAAGCTAAAGTAGTGGGATGGACGAGCGATCAGCCGGCATTCACCCTGTGATACACATTGGCTCATACAGTACTAGTGCATGTATACATTACACACACGCCTAGACTACAAGTCATGCCTGAGCGAATGGCCAAGTCACTGACAAAGTGGACTGTTCTAAAGTTTTGGAGGGGTGGCAAGTGCAGAGGCTGGTATTGTAAGAGGGGGAGGCTTATATGGCTACTGCAGCAATTAGGACAGTCCTGAGGTTTAGATAATGAGTAAATGGTCCACTGGTACTATTTTGAAAGAAATGTTTAATACATTATGAAATCAGTTAATTACAATACAGCTTTGGTAATTCATTGATAAAGGATTTATATGACTAGTCAAAGAATTGTAGATTTTCACATTTAAAATCCTGTTTGCTTTAGTGTACGGTATAATTTGGAATAGGCCTATTTCTGACATAATTTTTTTAATTGTACAAATGACAAATATATTTAACCACAAAGGAGGTACCATTGCAAAGAAGTACAGGGAGAACTCCCTCAGTAGAAAAAGCTTGGATCAAACTAATGACAGTTTCACTTCTTCAGCACCCGTTAATTTTACAGAGCAGCAAAGCACAGGACATTTTTAACACAGACAAATCTTTCTCAACAGAAATTAGTTTCAGATCTTCCCACAAATTTGTGCCAAGCAGATAAATTTCGCATACACCTTTTTGCTTAGCAGCTTCTTGAATATTAAGTTCTTCTTGAATATTAAGCTTATTGTTTCAATTGTTTGATATTCCTATAACTTTAATGACTGGTATCCTGTTCATATTTTGCTTTGTAGAATATTTTTATTATTGTTAAGCGATACTTTTGATTCAGCACCTGTATGAAATTGGTCCCCACTAGTCTACTGTTAGATAATGCAATGTTTCAATACCTGATAACATCAATGTAGAGTTATTACACTATCCATTTATCATATCAGTGGAGAGACTAAAATAAGTAACATGACAAGAGAAATCTATTGAATCAATTGACTGTTGCCGTGATTCACTTCGTTATCTTACTACCTGGCTACTAGCGGTGAAGATTATTGAACAGTACGTCATCTTTAGTTTCAATCTACTAGGCTACTCCTGGTAAAGATTAGTGGTCAGTACGTCATCCCTAGTTTCAATCTTAGCTTACGTGGCGTTGGTGAATCCATGCAAAACCACTCCTGTAAACCAGATTTTTGCCAACCAGTGCATCATTAAATCATAGTGCTTCATCACATAACTATGTCTGCAATACTCGACCAGGCAACAGATGGTTGTTTTTGTTTATGGTTCAAACAAGGTTTTTAAGATTTCAATGATAGTAAACAGAGTCACGGATAAGATTTGACAAAAGTGAAAAATTCCTGAAATTTGCTTCATTATTAAAGACTCGGACCCCCCCACCCAGATGTTACAATTCAGGAGGTTTACAGACTATGTGCATTGCCGCATATACAAAACTAAAGGTTTGGACACAATGTGGACACAATGTGGACACAATGTGGACACAATGTGGACACAATTTCTTTCTCTCGTTGGTGACTGCTTTACTCTTTCAAGAAAACTTAAAGGCTAAAAAAGAATCTGAGAAAATCCTTAAATCAGGATAATCTCCTGAAAGACCACGTGCCTGCAGAGAACAACTTTAAGGATCCCTTCATCCCACTGAATAAAAAGAACCAAACAGAAAATGTTTATTGATCTATCAATATACATTTCTATCTGATTATTTTTATGTTAAAGACCTACAAGCTTTTAACTTGCTTTTCCTAGGCATCACGCTCTGTAAAAATGTTGCTGTTCACAGAAAACACTTTAAAAATGTGATTTGTTTTTCAGAATATGTGATGGATAATTGATAGCGACCTGTGTACTTGTTAAAAGAGCTGAAGGTTTACAGACAGTTAGGAGAGTACTTCTTTCTCTCTCATCAACAGAGCACACTGTTGGAAAGGAAACATTGAGGAAACTTCTGGGTCTTCTCAGAACCATGCCTCACTGTCTGGAGATCAATACAGCCTCACTGCAAGCCTACATGTACATCCAGGGTTTACCCATCATGTCTGCAGGGTGACTGCTCTAGGTTCCAACACCCCTATGAGTCTGACAACCTCATGTTCCAATAACCCCTCATGATTACACGCAGGGGTTGGGGTAATGGTTAGGGTTAGGCATAGGGTTAGAATTAGGAAAATACATTCAGGGTGTCAGAACATAGGTGTGTAAAGGTTCTGCAGTGACTGGCCAACAGGGTAAGCTTGTATGGTGTTTTACTAATCCACTCAGCTTTTTCATAAGTCCACATTTCATATTATATTGGGATACTTTTCAACACTGAGCCAGCCAGCTGGACCACTAGCAAAGCATTTCAACTGGTCCTCAGCTGTGCTAACTAACATTTGGCCGGCAGACCACTCTTAAAAGGGAGAGCGCTGATGTCTCATTCCTCATTCATCATGCAAACCTTCAAACCCTTAGTATAAAGAGTAACTTTTTATCAATAGTGACTTTTTTATAAAAAGGGCGTGCACATACCCCCAGGCTATATATAAACTTGCGTGGGTAGTTTCCAATAATAATAAAATGACAACTATAACATCTAAATAGTGCTTTCTATCTGCGTTTTAAAGCACTCTTGAATGTCTGAATAAATGTGTTTTCCAACGACAGTTGAACCGAATTGATTGAGGGTGACTCAATACACTTCAAGTTACATTCTGGATGGATAAGCAAATCATGTATTCTATTGTTAAGAAAACTTTTTATTGAATTTCACAATGATGGAATACCCAGGTGTGTTTTTTCAATTATCACAATTTTGATTTCAAGGTATGCCCTTAACCTTTTCAGTGTCTAGCCAGCGAGACCAGTTAGCTTGTCTTTCCACTGGTCCCCCAGCCTTTTCCCTGGTCTTGATCTTAAAGTTTTCTTTCTACTGTCATTTATATGGGACTTGAGTTTGACAATCAGTGCTGGCAGTAGTTTACATGTAGCTTTTGGAAGCAATGAACTAGCCAGCCGGACCACTTGGACATAATTGTGACTGGTCCTCGTGAGTTATAACTGGCATTTGGCCAGCGAAACACTGTTAAGGGAGAACGCTGAATTTACACAATGTATTTAGGAATGGTTTGACATGACTGTATACTTTTCAGCCTTGCACTCATTGGCAGATTTTACAAATTTAAAACAGCACAATGCAAGTTCTTTTTAAAAAACGATTGCCACAATACATGCTGTAGCTGCTATTCAAGGTGCCTGGAAGTCCAGATTCTCGCAAAAACTTGTGCACTCTTACAGTCTTACGTTGTTTTTGCTGGTAGCCGTCAGCGTGTAAGCGAAGTAGCATTTCAAGCATAGGTTACCAGCGAAATGTTTATGGTTTTCAGATCGAACAGAACGCATGGCCGGTCCAATCCGATAAATAGTTTGGCAACAAAAACAATTTCCGAAGCTTGACTGAACGGTAAGTTTTTTTCGCAACAATATTTTTCAGATCTCGCTACATAAGTATGAAAAACAATACATTTTTATCATCATGGGGTCGCAAAAATACCTCGAATTATCCGTGCTCGTATCTTCCGTTTTTTTAAGACATAGAAACAGGCATGGAACAGTTCGGAACCTGTGAAATACCTTGTATAAACCGGCATCTCGTATCTTCCGAGCTCGTGTTAACGAGAGTCGACTGTATTTTATTTGCTGTAGTTAGTGAATATATTTATGCATAAAAAGTGATTTCACAAACTATGGTTATTCTATGACAACAATGAATTCTGATGCACTGGTCGCATTTACATAAAAAAAGTGAAAACATTTTACAAGTTGAGATGAAATGAAGCTGTGGTGCAAAGCTTCCACTATCAGTGTTTATTTTATGTCCAGTACGTTATTAAAAATTTATCATTCACTTATGATTTTAATGCAGTGTATGTAGAAATTTATAATGCGGAACATCGTTTGCTGATTTATTCTTAAATACCGCTGGGTTATCTTGACGCCATAACCATTAGGTTAATAGGTCCCTAAAGGTGGAAGGATAAAACCAACAGACCGTTGAATGTCTCCGTAATTCATCTACATGTGTATTCCAACTCAATATGAATGTTGAGATGAACTTTCACTAGAAATTGACCCACAAAGCAACACTTTCTTGTACTTTTTGTGACCAAAAATTATTATCAACTATAATAACAAACACAATCTCAACAGCGGTGAGTGTGATAAAAATAAAATTGTCATAAAGTAATACTTACTTGTATTTTTTATGATCACAAAAATACAATCATCATTCTGTTAAAGCCAATAGGCCTACCATATTAACTGCAATGCATGTAATAACAAAAATAAAACTGTTTTTTGTCATACCAAGATTAAACATGTAGCACAGGTAGAGTTTTCATTTACTTTATAAGAAAAAAGTTTACATCTTAAAAAAGATGCAAAATGTAAATAAACAAAAACATGTAGATTTGCATTTAATTTTGTTGTCTCGATGACCAAAACAGCATAAACATTTCAAAATGTTTCTTTAAAGTAAGCTTATTACAAATAAACATTTGCAAATGATAGAGAAAAGACAATTGTATTGATCTTAATTACTTCAGATTCTTCTCCAGATTAAACGCAAAGGTCACAATGTGGAGTTATGAAAATGAGAAACATAAATGTAACAGTTAGATTTCTGCAATATTATCATAATAATATGGCACAGGTTTTTTTTAAGTTTCCTGAAGCCCAATACCTGATGTTATCAACCAGGTGTTGCATTCTTTTGAAAACTGAACACAAACATGTCAGTTTTAGGGAGTTAAAAATTATTAAAACAGTAGCGTCAGAATACATAGTTATAGCTTACTGAGTCATCACTGACGATTTTAGGATATTCAGTTCTGAATTACTGAGTTTCGTCACTGACAATCTCACAATATGGAATCATGACTTTCTGAGTAGTGTCAGAATCATGAAGTTATGAATTACTGAGAAGTGTTGGAATATGGAGTTATGAATTATTGAGTAGCATTGGAATATGGAGTTATGAAATCCAGAGTATTGTCAGAATATGGAGTTTTGAATAGTAGAACAAATTAACCACTGCTAGGTTTTACTGGATGTCAACATAATCAACAGCATAAAGGCTACAACAGATGGATCTGTGCCTGACACTAATCTAAAAGAAGATATGACCTCTATTTATTGCTTCACATCTAGTTGAGTCATGAATGAGTTTACTTATATGGCACACTAAAAACTTTGAGGTTTTGCACAGAATCAAGAAGCTAGTTACAAACTGCTAGAATTTCCCAGGATTTTCAACAACTGTGTTATTCCACACTTGATACTTCTTTACCCTGTGTCTGATTCTAACACACAACAGTCTTCAATGTGTTTGGATTTACTGTCAGCACTTTCCCTTCCTATGCCCGTCCATATCGCTAAAAATTGTACACTCATCGGCTTCAACAAAAGTGAGCTTGTCTCCTTGTACATATACTTGTAATATGGACAATCCAAACCGGCGCCAGACAAATTCACAAAGCCCTTTGATGTTTACCGACAACCTTTGGACATTTTTCAAGGTAGGGGGTGGAGGAGTTGTTCAGCCATTAATTTTAAACAATCAAATTTTGATATCTTCTTGCCTCCCAATTCCACCAGAATGCTTGCCTTCAATTCAAACGTATTTCTTTTAGAGCGTTTTGTTTCTTGGATATTGGTCCATCATGGGTTGTATGGGAGTTCACACTTGAACAGGTTTCCAATAGAATGCATGTGAGTAACAATTAGAAAACTGCTTGTATTGAACCTCGGGAAATAAAACCCAGCCAAGCGAAGCACACCCATGTGTAGATTGACTTCCTATAAATCGTGTGAAATCCAAATGTATGAAAAATAAATACTAAAGAACCCATGACTTTCAGTGAAAATTGAACGGCCTTTAGAAAAATGTTTCAAATAAACAATGCAGGCTGTTACAGTGTCCTGATCTGTGAAGGAAAAGGGCAATATTACAAATCAAAAATGATTTCTATCTTGTTGACTATCTAATCAAACTGTCGTAAAAAAAGTGCACTGCACCCTACTGGTTGAATATACAGTAGGAACCTACCGGTTGAAAACTTTCAGTGTGTCCAAATCCAATCCTTAAAATATCACACCGAAAGGCCTTATCGGCATTAAGCCGCCATCTTGGAGGTAAGACCATGATGAAACAATTGAAAATGTGTAGCTAAGTACATGCCGCACACAGGATTGGCCAATGAGCTACCTTCTTTTGACCTCTAGCTAAGGGTGCCCTACTCAAACGATGTCATGCGCGTAGGGTCTATAGAAAGAGAGTTTCCTATCAATGATACAACAGCAGGCCTATTCAGACAGATGTTAGCAAAATTCCTGACTCCCTGAAAATATTGTAAAAGAATTTACCAACATTGTAAAGTCAAAACGTGTTCATTTGTCCCTGATGAAGCAGAACTAATTTCCCATTGATAGATTTTAATTACATTTTTCAACATAGACTAAAATTTGATTTCCTCTGTGAACATTTAGTCGTCCATTCAAGTAAATGCTTTGATGTTGACACAAGCACCACCACCCCAGATCCCACACAAAGTAAACGTCTCACCCACCTGGCATTTCTCCATGGTAAATATTTGCAGTGAGACATAGATAAAGGCACATTAATCTACATAAAAAACTACTTCCCACCTACCAAACTGTTCGGCTACTTCCCGACAATGTCTAGAAGACTGTAATGTAGCCCTCTCTGAATTATCTACAGTAAAATCTGTTACTTCTACTTACATTCCCATCAACTATCCACGCTGGAATCCTTCCACAGAATCCACTATGAGTCAACAGATTGTTAGAAATAGCTGAACTCTGATTCTTTAGTTGACATAACACTTAACGGTTGGAATGTTTATCTTAGCTCAATAACTGCCCCCATTGCCCTTGTACTTGGCAAGACAAGTCTTTTGTTGCTTTATCAATATGACATTTATTGTTCATTTTTTTCCAGCATGCTATTTGGCTTTCAGTTAATGCTTCTTCACCCTGCGACCTGGACAAATAAATACAAAATACTGATGAAAAATAAGGTGATATTTGTGTGGTTAACCGCACTTCAAAAGTCTTTCAACGCAGTTCTGTTGCAACTAATCTCAACCACCCCCCCCCCCAAACAAAAAAAAGAAGGAAAAAAGGTGAAAAATCATTTTATCGTGAATTATTGAATAAAATATACACTGAGTGAATTACATGAAAGAAAGACCTGGGATGTACAATTTTAAAGGAAACAAAATATGGCCATTGTTTGGCAAGTCTGGAATCACAGACTTGATGGGCAATTTCAGTAACTACAGGTATCTGCACTGGGAAGTACATGAATGACAAAAGATATATCTTTCCCCATAAAAATTGTGCATTCTTTAAGTTATCAAGTTTAAGCAGTGTGGGTTTAAGAGAAAATAGAATTAGCTGTTGAAAACTACTCACCAACACAAAAGGACCCACGGTAAAAATGCAAAAAATAGTTAATGGCCCTACATTTCAACCCAAGCAGAGTCTTTCTCAAAGGCTACAAAGAAAAAGACTCTTCTAGGGTCAAAACACCAGGCCATTAACTATTTTTTACATAATTTATAAGAGGTAAAACATTATTTTACGAGAGTCAAATAGGAATGGGATATGGTAGTGCTGAGAACCAAAACACAAACTTTTTACAAACAGATGCCTCTTTACTAAATCAGAAAGTTACTCTGTGACCAGGGATTCCTTCTCATATGTCACAGGTAAACCTCAGATCTCATGCAATCCCAAGAGACTAGACAAAATGAGGTGAAAACTAATGATCCTTGAAATATAATAAAGACTGAACTTTAGAAAACTAATTTGCGAAGAGGCAGCAAAATGTTTACTTTGAAAATTGTCTGGACTAGAACAAATTCCTGAACAATGGATGGTGTTGTGATAGAAAGCAGGCAGCCACACAGCCCCATGACGGGCATTACCAAAGCCACTAGCTCTTCCATCAGGGACTGCAAGACCAACAATCAGAAGCTGTCACATTCCACTTACACTTCTCCTCCAAAGAAAATAAAGAGTTGGTAATGTTATCAATAAAAAGAGCACTTGACTTGGCAGAAAGGTGATGCCCAGACTCTTTAACCATCTGACTTTATCACGCAAGATTTGAGATAATGGAATCCGTTTATCAGCACATCATTGAAGAAGGTTCTTGGGAGAGGTTCAGAGAGGTAATGTAGATGTTTTGATGGGTGAATTGGACAGGAATTCGTAGAAAATTACTATAATGAAAGGTCTGTTGCTGAATCAGGAGAATGGAACACTATGATTTTCTTTCTATGGGAGACAGACCTATAATTGTTATAATCCTTTACAAATTTCTGGATTATCCTCCTTCCATTTACTGATTTTCCCTCTGAAATCTATTTCAAACAAACTATTTCAAACCATGCCACACTAACCAGTGGCAAAATGACCCCAAATCACTCACCATTTAAAACATTTAAAAAGTATTCAGTATTTCTGAAGCAAATTACTTTTGGTTCCAAAGAGAAAATATGCAAGGAGCAAGATCATCTTCCACATTAATGGTCCTGCACTCTTTCTGTCAGCACAGTGTACTTTCTTAATGGTCCCTGTTAGACTGACAGGGTCCTTGAGAGAATCAAAACACCTGTCTTGGGGAGGTTTGTCAAACTCCAAAGGTCAAGAACAAAGAAATAACTCAAGAGATAATTAGGCATATTTTGCTGTTTTTGTAAACATTAAAGCGGCTCATACTGAGAGAAATTTGTGAAAAGCTCACGAACTTGGCACTTTTTAAGAACAGAGGTTTATAAGTTCATGGATAAATATAAACAAACGTCATATCTCAGAGGTGGGGCATGCTTTCAAATTTCAAACTGAGGTTGTCCCTGATCACTAACTTTATGGTTGTCTGAAGATCTTGAGCTAACTAAGCTAAACTGTAAAATTGTTCAATCACATACTTACTTTATGTATAGCTTTTATAGGAAGACAGTGGCTTTTGCTCTGGCTGTGGCTAGATCAACATTACTACAGCCAATAGCCATAGCCAAGCAAAACCCGTTGGGATTATAACTAACCTTCCATCCAAAAGTATAATGTGTACCTTCATACACCCTACTTTCTGGTACACCTTGAGTCCCCCCTTCCCCCGCCCCCTTTATTGATCAGGGTAAATTCACACAACGCTTGCTTTAACTCTGGCTACATTTCCAAAAAAGGTTTTGATTGAGTTTCCAGTATCTTTTTTTCCACAGGGCATTTGTGCTTTTTCCTGTTTTTTACGAGTGTCTCATCTTCCCCTTGTTTGAAGTCACTGTGCTGACGAGCAATCCACTTCCTACACGCACATAGCATTGCAGGATCACAGGAAACTCTTCACAGGTTTTTTAAAAGGAGATCTTGCCTGGTTGCACACCTCAAACAGTGATGAAATGTAGGGGAGGAAATGAAAGAAAATTTGAGATGTCCTTGGTGTTGCCATCTTAGTCGAATAGAAAAAAGCTTGTCATGAGTCTCTTAACAATATAAACAAAAAATTCTTGATTCTGAAACGAATACCGCTATTGAAAATTCAACCCTTGAGCAGATGGAGATCCTCCACCCTTGCCTGGCCCCTTATCAAACATTTCCTTTGATTTGGTCTTTCCCTTTTTCAGCTTCCAATGACCCCTCTCCTGTAAGAAGTCTCTTCATCAACAAGACTTTCTACCAAGAAAAATGGCAAACAACAAAAACAAAGCAAGTGTTTCCTTCCACAAAAGCACCACAGAAGTTTCAGATTGAACAGATAATTAAACAAGAACAAAACTCCCAATAACATATTCATAATGTAGAACTAATTTCAAGGGGTCATGCTAGCACCCAACTTCTCCCCCCCCCCCTCTCTTGTCTAAATCCCCAGGGAGAATCCTGGATATGATCAACACGTTCATGATCTTATCATTGGAATCTAACCTTTTGGGAAAGGATAATGAACCTAGTCCTACCATTTAGTACAAACTGAGGTCATGCACTTGTCACCTCATTTTGTTAAACCTTTAAATATGTTGCAAGAATATAAACCATCCGCAAACCTTCATGAACTGTAACAGTACAAGATCACATTGGTCCAAAAAGCCCTTCAAAGATACAAACAAAATACTTGAGATTCCCCAGAAGTTTTTGGCCAAAGATAACTCCGCAATCTTAAAAGCCTCCATCCATTTTTCACCTTCTTTCAACTTCTTATATTTTATAGAAAAGTCATCTTTACCTCATGGAAACTTGGAGATTAAAAAATGGTAGGCCAACCCTAAACCAAGATAAAAAAACAGATAACAGTTTTCTAAACTTACTAAAAAATACAAAATAGATTAAATTCACCACAACCACCAGGGTCAGACAAACACACAAGCTGAGTACCTAGAATTCTGGACCCTAGTTCTAATCCACCTCTTGACCTGCCTCAAGCTGAAAAGCATGTAGTTCTTGTCATGTTTCTCTAAAATGTAGTTGCCAAAGGTCTTCCTCCTTTGAATTCCTGGAAGGTTTTCAGGAATTTCCGTTATTAAGTAAAGCTTCATTACAAACAAGAATGTGAAATTAAAACCTTTATTGAATGTTTGCCAACACGTATCTTAAAGGTGTGATTCAGGTAATTCAAAACTATTCAACCTGATGTATTTAAAAACTCAATTTATAGTTATTTGTCCAAGAACCAATCTTCTACAACTACTCAACTTCGGAAGCAGGATATTTTGCCGAGATTATAACATCAATCCAGCTACTTCAAGTGCAACAGAGGTCAAAGGTGACAGTTCAATGATCTCTTCTGGGAAAGCCCAGCAAGGAAGGAGAGCGCAACTTTAATCTGCAAGTGCAGTCAAATCACATCAAGTATATGTAAACCAATTAAGTACAGTCCAAGTAGGATTAAGTCACACTACAAGCAAGTGTTCTCAATTGCTGAATACACTTGGCTCTTGAAATCAACCCCCCTCCCTCCTGGACACGCTACACAATAAACCGCTGATCTTAACAAAAGGGGGTCTGTAGACCCACAAGATTACCTGCTGGAGCCTCCAGCCCTAATGTGGCATTAAACTTTCCCTTCATTTGATACTGCAAACATGTTTGTGTTTTGTTGCTGGACTTATAATGCAATTAGATTAGTATCAATGGCTGGGGATTGTAACCACATCCAACCTGAGAGCAAAAGATGATCCAAACTCTCAATGCCT
>CM021534.1:20318527-20342636 GCA_010994315.2 Pisaster ochraceus
TTCCGGCGTCCCTCGCTCATGTGAGATTGCACTGTTGTTTATTTATCAGTTCGATGGTGCTCTGTCAGTGTCCCGTTTAGTGTAATGTAATGGCGTTAGAATACCACCGATCGCTTTCTCTGCGCGGCATCCTGACTCCAAAGATGAATGTATCCGAGAGCATTTTATCGGAAATGGCAAGTGGAAAAGCCAAATTCAAGGCTTTCTTGATCAGACGCTTCTTGGTAATAGCATGAAAACTTTCAGGAAAACAACTTAAAATAATTTGCAACAGCAGGAACATTTCTTCCGCCAACGCCATTTTGATGGATGCATCGAACAAACAAACGACCTTTAATAATAGTTTGTGCATGTGTGATCGTTGTGCGATGCTTGGGACCTTGGTTATCATGCCGTGCGTCGTTTCACATGACTGATCTCGGCGATTTTAAACAGGGATGTGATTTTTGGAGGTCTTGATCCCGGTTGTTTACAACGCGAGTCCGTGGTAATTTCATCACACGGATTCATTTCACACGACGTACATTTGCGATTTTATTACACCGATGCGATTTCGTTGCAAACGACCATCGTTTTGAGATCTCGTGTGAAACGGGCTTAAGTATATTTGATTGAGAAAGGAAAAAATACCTCCATTTGCCAACTTAACAATAACTACTTGAAGGTTTTGAGATCAATCTATTATTTGCACAAAATGTTTATGGTCTAATATTCTTCTTCACTGCATTCCTCAAATGCTAAGACTCTACTAGTGTCAAAACGTGAAGCCATAGCTTGTAATGCAATTATACCACAGGCCATTTTGGCCTGGTAAGCAGTTTGCACTACAGGTAAGCGTTATTTTGAAAACTATCTTATGGTGTCCTTAAACATGTATTGAGTAAGCTTGCTTGGATGCTAACTTAATTCTGATTGGCAGCATGGCGTTCAGGACTGACAATTTAAACTGGACTGCAGGCCCGAGGCCAGTAATTCAAGCATCAGGCCAGTAAACTTACAGATAGACAAGTTTGGCGTCTTGTGTTTTTGAAAAATAACACCTCACTGCGTAGCTTTATTTTTTAAATGATGTTCAAATGTTGACTCCGAGTCTTTTATTTTCTGTTGAGTATTGAAGAGTATTAAGTATTACCATGTGTAGCCTAGATAGTTTTTCTGATTTTGATTCTAGTTTTGTAACAAATTTTCTGGTCCAGGAAAATTGTTGAGCTACAAGCCCTGTGGTCTTGGGGATTTTTTCCCCTAAATTCAAGCCCTGAATATTCCAACCTGTGCTGCTTACAGCCAAAACAGCCCCATAAGCAATTGCTCCTATCCACTCTACTTTCCAAGTGACTATTTCAAATACTAATCTTTTACATGCATCCTACTTCAGGAAAAACGCTTGCAATGAAAATTGCTTCAATGTTTGCACCATTTATCAGCTTACTTCTGTCCAGTGTTGACAATTTGCCCTCCAAAAAAGTTTGAAGAATATCATACAATTTTCATATGATGATTTATCAAGGTGATATTATTTTCATCTTCCCCCATTCGTAATGGATAAAATTTAATTTCTTCAACTGCTTACGGCAAAACACACGACAGCAACTATTTTCTGATTGATCAGTCTCAGGAAATTGATAACCAGAAAATGTTATCTGACGACCAGCAGCTGTCAATGAAATTATTTTGGCACACGTTGATTCCCACGGAAAATTGTTGGGCAATTCTTGTCATTCTAGGAGCTGAAGTCATGGAGATAATAATGTTATCAGATCCCAAAGGATATCAAGATGTCCTGTGGAATATCTAGGGTTGGAATAGCTACTGTACTGGAGCATGGAGATATCATTAATCATACCTGTAGAGATATATGTCAAACTGATTAAGAAAAAGATGGTTGACTTTCTTAGTAATCTTATATAAGAAGAGACATCCAAAGAGAAGAAAAGAAACAAGAAAGTGCACATCCCTATGTGACTCATTATGAAAGCAAATCCCATTTAACAACTTATTACTGAACAAAGAAATATAACGTCAGGCCAAAAATCTATATCTTTAAGTTAAACTTTGGGTTGAACAAAGAAATATTGACATGCAGGCACTCTACCAACTGAGCTATCTGGCCCTAACTTTGGCAGTCTCCCCATTTTGACAATATTTTTGTTTGGAGGTGCCAGTCAGAAGCTTTTCAAAGGTTGTTAACGCCTGGAACAACTTCGGTTGACTTCAATTTCTTTGCAGTCAGTCAGACAGCTGACATAAACATCCATCCAAACATTTAATTTAATAACGTGCACAAGCATGCACCTTCCGTGCTACATTTCGTTTTACCCGTACAAAGAGTGACAGAAGGTACTGGAAATCATGCTCGTAACTTCCCCTTTTCTGGGGTTATTGTGTAGTCCCCGGTTTCAGACCTTTGTCCTTTTGTTATACAAATTTGGCATACAAGAATGAATAGTCTTTCCTTTATCAAGTCATGGTTTCATTGGCAAGGATATTTTCAAAGTGTCAAAAAATAACACCATGCAAGAGCACAGAAAATTCTTTGGAATACCAATATGAAGTGGTTAAGTGATTACTCAAGAAATTAAAGACAAGATTAAGAAAAAGGAATTAAACTCTAACACATATAGGCCTACTTTTTTCCTACACCTATCACACATAATTTAGTTTTAAAAACTGTCCGCAGTCTTATCCAATAGGTTAATTCGTCAATAAGAAGGCTGTTGAAGATAAATAAAATGTCTACAAAGTGGATAACTCATCACCTGTTTCACCAGACTGGTCACTTCTGAGTAATTTCCTATGTTCAGCTTGAATGCTTTCATAACTGGTCAATCTCATTCTACTGGCCATAGCTAATAACAATGACCATACACTTGCACCTAATTGTCTTTCCTTTACCTGAGGGCAGTAAAGTTATGACCCTAAATTTATACTGAGATACCCATGGGGTGTAAGTGAAACAAGCAGAGCGTGAGTCCACGCCCATTGTTTTTGTCAAAGTGCATTATCCAATGTTTCTTACTGTGCCATTTCTTGAAAAAAAGGCAACCACTTTATTCCCATTTTTCTAAAGATTTCTCAGTGTTCACCTAAAAAAGTACTTAGCTACTGCAATGTTCATAACTTAATGGACAATTATTTAAAGTTGCATGGCTCGTTTTTTTGCAGATTTTTATAATTTTTTACAATCTCTCATTGATTTTTCACAGATGATTCTGTTTAAAAAAAATAATAAAAAACCTGTTAGTGGCACTAAGGCCTGATACTTCACAGAGGTAATGGAGGCAATTGCCTCCACTACCCCATGTCATTGCCTCCACTGCCCCATGTCATTGCCTCCACTGCCCCATGTTATTGGCGTGTCATGGCCGAGCAGATACGAGCACCAGACTCAAGCTCTGGTGTTTCTGTTCAGCAGAGTGTGGGTTCCAGTCCCGGTCATGACACTTGTGTCCTTAAGCAAGACACTTAACCATGATTGCTTCGTCCTTCGGATGGGGCGTAAAGCCGTTGGTCCCGTGTGTTGTGTAATGCACGTAAAAGAACCCAGTGCACTTATCGAAAAGAGAAGGGGTCCGCCCCGGTGTTCCTGGTTTGATTGGCTGCATATTGCGCCACAGCACCTTGTAAACCATTACATGGTGCTATAAAGGAGTAGGTCTCATACTTCAAAAACGTAGCTCCACATACCTTGCAGGGGGAAAAAAAATACTGAGCTGGGCACCTCTGAAAAACAGTGTGTTTCACTGAGAGGTCTCCCCAGGGTAAAGAAAAAATAAATAATAAATAAATGTCATTGCCTCCACTACCCCATGTCATTGCTTCCACTGCCCCTGGTCATTGCCTCCACTGCCCCTTGAAATGTTCCAAAAGGTGCCCTTTATTAAGGGGAATATGCTTTGGTGGCCTTGTCACTTCAAAAACGAAGCATCAGGCCTGCGTTACTATGTCAGATAAATCTTGACATACAAAAGCAGGGGCCTTTTTTATCAATTGTTTCCACTCAATTCCAGCCTGGATATTTCTGATTTAAAAACTTGCTCTATCATGTTCATGGACAAAAATAGCAGCTGTCATTCTCACTGATGAAATATATATGTGTGATTGATGATGTAACCCTTGTCATCATTAAATGTGAAAAGACAGGTGGTGCTGATCCTTGTATTGTGTCTACCCATTTAGGGTAGCAGTAACACCGTGAACTGCTTTGACAGAATCAACAATTGTCTCAGTGATGAGTCAACCAAACCCATCCAAATGATGACTGATTACCCATTTAAGGATTTCAATAAATGGAAAGGACAGTTTGGGCAGTTTTTACAACCTTCTGCCATTTCTCTCAACGAATGAACGAGCGTGGACTCAACAGAAGTTGTAAGTGGAGGATTTTGGACTTAATTTTAGAGCCGAAATTTATCTTTTTTAGAAATAAATCCGACACAATCGTACACTCCATATTAACCAACAACATCTCATGCGTACCTCATGTGAGTTCAAAGTTGCTGAAGAGATCTTTGCTGGATTTTGGAGCAGGTTTTTGTCTCTCACTGGTTTTTAGGTTGAATTGAATCGGTCTGATAACTCGCCCGCAAAAAATCGTATTAAAAAAAAAACTTTCCAACCTACCCACCCTATTTTTAATGGCATGTAATCGGAAACGGAAGATTTTTTGTTTGGCCTCATGGTGAGATGTAGAACATGAAACAAACAGCAGAACATGTACTGCATCTCTTTGGAACTCTTGGCCTGGTGCATGTTTCCCTCCATCCTATAAGCTAGACTGTTTTAAGAGGAACATCAATTCCTACCTTCGGCCTCCCTGAGTTATTTTCATCTTACACATTTTCTTCTTACAGTCCCATATACCAAGAGTGGCTTTTAGCCTTGTTTGGGGTAAACTTGCATTTAAAACAAATGCAAGGAATATAGTAAAAAAGTTAAACAGAATAGTCCTCCCACTTCAGTAAATCAATGGGACTTTTTAATTACAATCCCCAGTATGGGATAATGGAGTTTCCTCCATTGTGTCACATTTTAAATTACTTACAAGGGTAAATGACTTTTAAGGATAACAAAGATTGGCAAGTTGATATATTTGCCTTCTCCATTACTCTCACCTCCAGAAAAGTTCACATACAAAGTAACACGCGTAAATTCCTTCAAGGCGTTGGGTTTTAACTGATACACCCTCTTCCCGTCGGCAACACATAAGCCAGAACTTACAATCCCCCTTAAGCCAATATCAACATCATCGGTAACCTTTCCCCCAGACTGAATGGTATCACATTCACAGATGAATACCGGTTGAAATCAACGTGAGTTCACACCAAAGAAAAGCCGCACAAAGAGCTTGGTTTTAGGTTCCAAGTGGGAATGCAATTTGTGGGAAGTTACCGACAAGGGGAAATTAAGGGAATATTGTACGGCTTACAACTCCTGTGAGGAAACTTTTCTGAAGGCACCTGGTTTATTCTCACCCAATTTTTCTCAATTGTTCACTTGAACAAGCAGTGATCAAAAGTGTGTTGTATTAATGCATGGCAAAGCTTTGGTTGTTGACAGGAAACAAACTGCAATACAACAGTTTTTGGGGTGAAGTTTAAATTGGCACAAATTGTCCTTAAATTCAATTCCAATTAAAAAGCTGAGGTCTTTGAAAAAAATTTAGCTTAATTCTAATCTTGCTTCTTATTCAATCTGTGAGGCTACAGAAATTAGCAACACGTAATTTGTATTTAAACTGCTTTCTTACAAATTACACTAGAGCGCTGACACGTTAATCCGGAGTTCATTGGTTCAAATCCCGCTGTAGTATATTTTTTGTTCAACCCCAAATCATTTCAAATTTACCCAAACAGTTTCCCTTGTGGTTTATTATTTGATAAGTTGAACTTCAGTGAAGTTTTTGGGGGGTGCAATTTTTAAGGTATTTTTCTTGAAAATAAGGTAGGTCAAGCAAACTTATATCTTCCCTTTAAGAGAGGAATTTGAAAGTTGTAACATTGCTGGTGAAAAAAATAACATTAGGATGACATTTCACCCTGGAAATGTGTCACAAGTGCAGTTGTACAATCTGTCTGTCGGCACCTTTGTATTAATCAAACGTCATGACTTCTCAGGCTGAGCTATTTGATGTAGCCGCACACATGGGTACTTTATCAATGATAAGGTCAATGATAATTGTTTTCTTTGACGTGTTCTCCATCAGCCTAAGGCTTACTTCATCAAATTCTTAGGTTTGTTCTGCAGAGGAAGTCTCTCTCTTTTTCTTTATTGAATTTAAGGTACAGAGACATTTGATTAACAATGTATTAAATCTTGACAATTTCAAAGCTTGACTCCTCGTATAGGAGAAATACAGCGGAAATTATGTCTCACTTGGAAACTGATGAATTCTTGTACTCCATCAAAGAGTGAGAAAAACATTCACTTTGTGCCCAATGCAAGCAAATTCTTTGCCAGATTAAAATGGTGCCCCATTTCTTTGGTGATGGGGTGAAGCATTCTAGAGCTGTGGCAAATATTGAAATATTTCGTCAGATATCCAGACTAAGACAGGTTCTTTGGGGATTTTAAAATTTCGGGTAAGATCAAGGTGTCATTCACAAAACATAAAGTTTATATGTTCAGTTTTGTTTAGATTTTTAACTTTGCATATAAATAATGAGCCAACACTACAGACATTTAATTAAACCAGCCTAAAGGATCCATAGAGTTTAGCAAAATAGTTAATTACCATGTTTTTCTTACATATTTCAGGGAACATTTTTGTTTGGATTTTGCATGGCAAAATATTTAGGCTGAACATAGTTTGTACACACTGAATGCTTATATTGAGTAGAAAATTATGATTTTTGAGTAGCAACTGGTAAACTTTGTGAAGCATTTTGCTATGCTATACATGGGAAATCATTTACAGATGAACATATCCGATATGACTAAGTCCTAATTATTACAATTTTTGTATCATTCATTTTGTACTCTTTCAATAATTCCTCATGTTGGTTTAACAACTACCATCACTTATTTATATTTTTTAAGATAATGATAACGGCCTAAAATTTGTTTTAATCAGTTTGAAATGGCTTTTTTTTTTTTTTTTTTTTTTTTTTTTTTAATATTATATCTCCATGTATTTTTTTTTAACACGAGATGTTTTAATATCAATATCCTCACGTTGCTCTGAAACTCTCCGTCACCTCACATTAAAACCACATAGACTGAAAATACGTTAAAATCTCTACTCAAACAAAATTTATCAAGTAGGTCATTTCGCGCTCATTCCCTGGTTTTCAAATGTATATTCTATGTATAAATAATGTTTATGTTGTAATAGATTATATATAGGGCTTAGTTTAACAAAAAATTGTTTATGTACATGCTATATTTTGTGATTGCTATTAATTTTATGGGTGTGCAAGAAAGTTACACACACAGAGTCAGTACAAAAAGTTATAGCGGAGAAGTCAATTTTCGTTTTATTTTCTAAAATGATATCACTCAAGGATAAAAATGAACCATTCTGAACCCACCAGTCTTGAAAATGCCGGACATAAAGAATATTTGAACGAAGCTTCAGCTTCCTGCACCAGGTATAAATATTAAAATATTTCGTTTAATATAGGCTTAAATTATTTTTGCAATGGCAGGGTACTTGTTTATACCCTGGATTCTGTCTGTCATTGTATGCAACAATGGAGTTCAATCCAGGCCCACTTCCATGAGGCCTAAGCACCTAACATTGCTAAGCACGGAAAATCTTGCTTTAGCAGAAACTTGTAACACTCCATAAAGTTTACATTATTGCAACTGGTGCCCGACTCAATTAAGCTTTATGTTCTTCTGCTAAACAGATTTATGAAATTGGGCACTGGGCTACATCTGCCCACTGTCACTGCCTCCTTGATCCGCCCCTCCCCACCCACAATTCCAATCAATTAATCACACTCACCCAGTGAGTAACATTTACAACATCCGACCGGAACCAACATTGTTCGAAACAAGACAAAAATTGCCTACCTTCATACAACAACGGAAATGTCTCTTTGCACTGAATCTTACTTCTTCGTCTCCACTAATTAGTGATAACGCTTGTCATTAAATATCTTTAGGGTTCGTGTTTTAGACGACGACTTCAGAGGCATCAGACTAAATTTTAAGTTTACTCTAATTCGATGCACGTACTCAAGGCGCTGTACTGTAACATACTGCCAGCATTTTGTGTTCCAATTTACTGAAAGGAGAACGTTCATAAATTTTGAAAATATACAAGAAAACAACTGCTTAGAAAAGCTTTTTCATGAAGTACTTTTTACAGATACGCAATCTTAAATTCACATTTTTAATTGTAATGTTTTTCTGCCACATTTTGACTTAAAATAGCACCGGCTTTTTTCTGTACCAAGATAAAATGTCCCCTATAATAATAATGTTATGTTCCAAAGTTTGTCAAACTTTTTATGACATAGATGGCGCACTTTAGACCGCTGGCCAAAATGGTTCACTGATGTGGTTTGCCAGCGCGTTTGATGGGCCCCCGAGTGAAGCCCGGTTCGCGCCCGGTTCATCGCACCGAACAATTTGGAAGAGTTGAGATGTGCTCAACTAGCTCCTGCTAAACATTCGCAGCGAAAGCAGAGCTGTGACGTCACATTCACAGGAAATATTAACGGGCTTTAGGCTAAGCCAATGAATCCCAAAAGTGGACACAGTTGAATTCAGTTTGATTTCCCCCCCAACTAGACCCAATTGCATATTATCAACTACACCCCCCAAATAAGTTTTTACCCGCTGGTCTGACAGTCCATTGGTCCGACAGCTTAATAGTCCGACAGATTGATACCGATCATTAGACCATTGAGCAAAAAAGTAGTTTATACCCATTGGGCTGACAATCCAAAAACTTATGGAGATATAGTGTACCACACCCCACTCGAGGGATTTTTATCTAATTCTAAATCCAGTTGGTGACATTGGAATAATAATTATGAAGATTGTTTTTCCAATGGACCCTGTTGGCAAATAAAATGTCCAATTGAAAAAAATATTGGGAGGTGAAATTTCCAATTGGTAGAAACAAACTGCAACTAATTCCAATTCAATTAAATCAAGCCGACTGACTCCAATTGGATTTCCAATTGGACTGAGTAAGGTTTAATTCTTACCGGAAATTCAGTATTCCAATATTAACCAACTCACACCAACTCAATACCAATTCTATCCAATTCATTCCAGCTGGATATCTAATTGGAATGAATTGGACATTTGGTAAGGGAAAACACTCACGCATGATTTTGAAGAATGGATTGAGGTTTCATGGATAAACGAACCCATCTTTCAGTTTCTCAGAAATGAAAAGGCCGTATCATCCTAAATCCGGAAATGCTACACCCCATAAAGGTTCGCTATGCAAACATGTCAATTGTTTGTACAATGTATCTTTGAATGAGTGGATGCACGACATCATTTAAACAACCGCTGCTAGTCTTGCAAAATCATTGACTTTAACCATTCAATCATCATTGTTAAACTAACCGTGACGAACACTTCAAAACCGAAACGGATTTGGTGAAATGTGAAACGTGAGTCAAGATCTTCTCGGAAGGTTATATGACTGCAATGCTTTTGAAACTTCTCCCTGATGTGGTTACGTAGCCCCCTTCCGGATGACTGTCGAGTTGTCCGACGTGCGAGTTGTCTGAAGTGCTCCTTCCGATCCTACCGTTGCCCCATGTGGGCTTATGGCAATGTGAACCCGCCAACGTGAGAGAGATTCACGCGATTCAAGGATTTTGTGGTTCAGTTTTACGTCATTGCATCCGGATACATTTTTATCGATGTAAAGTAAACATCACGATCTGTTGACAATTTCTTTACAACGTCTTTGCGGAGATAGCAACCTTAAATTGGGGGCGGGGCGGGGCGGGGCTGGTTGGTTGGTCATTGCGGAGATAGCAAACTTAGGGGGGGGGGGGGTAGGGGCGGGCAGTCATTGCGGAAATTAGTTTGGCAAAGAACAGATCGGGTGATGTCAGTGTTTCAACATCCCCGGTACACCTCTACAAAGGAGACTGGTTGGGAGCATGGAAGGTGCTTCCAGATACTGGTGACAATTGCCAACTCAAGATCCGATCACGATCCGATTGACCGTCGTCAAAACTGACCGCCACACGATGCTATCGCCACCGGCATTGGTTACAAATCCGAACGCAAGCATTGGTCATTGGCCTGGTCAATGGCCTATAGACATTGTAAATATGTGTGTTGGTACAAACTAATTAAAGAATGTAGAGGTCATCAACCAAGACCTATAGAGGTCAAGAATGCCACTCAGCCCTAATACCATTATGTCTAGACGGCTAAGGGGTGTTCTGGATCTGGACAACTTGAAGTCCAATTTTTATTGACATGAAATATTACAGACGTTTAATTGTGTTTTCTTTAGAAATCGTTTAGTTGTTAGGGTTTAAGTTGAATCCATATGGATACCAACATTAAACTTCTCTCCATTTTTATGAGATTTACAGATTTCCTCGTTTATTTATTTATTTTTCTCCAGATAAAGGCAAACATTTTGCCGAATTAATGACACAAGGACAACCCCCAAAGCAGCAGCGAACCGGGGGCATTGCCTTTAAGTGGGGGGGGGGGGGGGGGGGGGGGGGGGGGGGGGGAATGGATTTGTCAGGGGTGTCATGCTTTTTGGAAGGGGGGCGCTGTAGGGGTCCACCATCCTCTTATGGCATTTTGTGTCCGCGATATCGATCCCGATTTCGATCGTTAACTACACTTTTGATTATACAAACAAGCATTTTCCTCTTTTTCTCTCTTCTCTTGCTTTTTCTTTTTGTGAGCACTATCGCGATTTTTTTCGTGGGGGGGGGGGCACCTATGGGGGGGCACTGGAACTTTATGGGGGAACGTGCCCCGGGCTACGCCACTGCTCCAAAGTTGATGCCTCGTTGCGGTTGGCGGTCGGCACTTTTGACTGGGAACTTTTGTAAACAATTACACGACAGTCAACACACATCACCCACCCGAAAAAGAAAAACATGGAGATGTTACTCCACAAACGAAAACAAACCTAGAGCAATAGCAATTTGTGTTTTGTCCTTATTTCATATCCCCAGGACAAACTTACCCAAGCCTACTGACCAAACGAAACGCAAGAAACAAAAACAAAGTATTTGAAGTATTTGAAAACAAACTGTTCTGACATTTTAACGGCAACCTTGCAACAATTTAGTAGCCAAAGGTGATTTTTTTTTCACATAAAGAAGGTCAGTTTGGGAATGCCGGAGAGGTGGGGTCATAACCCAGGTTACATGTTCCCATTTGATTGCATGGGCACATGGCGAGGGCCGAGGTGGTAGTAGTAGTGGTGGTGGTGGTGGTGGTGGAGGGGGGGGGGGGAGCATTTTACACGAACATCTCTGGTACTTCTGAAAAAACTGGTGATAAAACAAAATCCTCGTTTTCATCAGTACGCTCTGATTGTATTCGAAGGAGAGTACAGCCATGAGCAAGGACCAGACAGTAACATACGTATGGCATACAGAAGCACCTGGCTCCTACTCAAATATGAATACATCTATTGTCAAATCAACGATAATTAAATTCCAGACAATGATTAACTAATGCGTAGAATTATGCCATGAATAATAAAATATGGCTGCGAGTCGATTGCATCGACGATTTTCACACAGCCCTGGCTTACGGGCTACATTTTAATGTTTTTAACAGTATTTTTTAGTGTATAGTAAAATACAACTGAAAGCGAACAAGACTTGTCAACATGCCCACTGCTTACCCTGTAAACGGTGTAAAGTACAGATAACTTGTGGAATGTTCAATCAATCAAAAGCAATCAAAAGGTATTTATAGGCCCCGGTAGCATCTCTGTCCTTTCTCTATGCTCTGATTATGACAAGGGAGCTTGTTCCAGATGTTTGGGCGGTAAACCTAAAAGGTTCTAGTCCTATCGGCAAAAGAAAAGCAACTGGTTCTGAGCTCAAAGGAGTGCAATAAACAGGAGTGTTCAAGAGCCAAATAAAATCCAACGATTAGTGTTGTTTGTATGTATCACTATCAATGAGACATACTTTGCTCTGACCACGGCGGAAACACTTCCACAAGGCAGGAAGCATTTATTCCTAAACAGCGCCCTCTCTTGATCAGCAGTCCTCTGCTCCTCCCCCATGAGCAAGCAAAATGTTGCTCACGTGGCTGGAGAGCAGTAGGTGGGAAAGTAAACCTATACTTATTTATAGCTATCAGTACAAGATGATATTCTCAATTCAATTCGTAAAAACCATTTCGGCCCCCCTATAAAAACTGAAGGATTGTTTTGAGAAATTGGTTTATCAAGTAGCTGTATTTCAGCTCCATCAAATTAGGAAAACGAAACAACTACTTAACTTTCAATTAATGTTACCCTTCCAACCACCAGCCATTCCACATAACAAAATCCAAAACAAATGTGTAAAATCTGCCGATTGAAAAAATAATCAAACAGCTAGAAATGGAATGTTTGTCTATCTGTGGCCGCCTGTCATGAATAACATCAAATATGTTGCCAAACATGTTTTTAAAACAGATGAATGTTAATTCCCAGATCCTGTCACTCATGCAAAATAATAAAGACATTCTTGCACAGTCTGTTTCCAATAACGAGAGCATTTTATTAGAAGCAAGTTGATGTAAGTATGAAAGAGGCTAGAATTCGGACACAATTTTGACTCGGACGCAAAAAACGTTTCAGAGAAAGTATTCCTTCAACTGCCAGTTCAGACAGAATCATAAAGACAAATTTGAAGCCCGAGGTGCCCCAATTGGGGATTAGTGATATCCTCACTGGGAGACCAGCACCCAATCAGGGTAAAAAGTATCCCCCTACTGGGGTAGCATGAACATCACATTTCCCATTTGAAGGACATTAGGTACAATCTAATATCTTCTTTATAATCTGACAGCATGAGCCAAACAAATATAACCCAACACCAAGAACATAGGCATTGTAGCGTTGGGATTCCTTCCAAACTTAATAAATAAGACAGCTTTTAGCTTCTATAACAAAATTTCAAATTTGGTAAAAAAAGATGTTTGTGTTTAATTATCAAAAGATATGACATCAATGCATGGCTTTCCCTAGATAAATACAGCACAAATTGTGGCCATGTTTTTACAACAGGTGAGAGTCACTGCCGTCAAAATGACGCAAACAAGACTAATGCGATGATGTCGGCTGAATCAGGTCAATACAAGGATAGAAAAGTTTGACAGTTACAATTTAATTCTACAGAAATCCTCTACTTATGTACATACATTTACTCGATAACCAAAACGCATCCCACTTCTCTTATTTCCATTTTTCAAACAGTAGTCCTGTTTGTCTTGCGCCCTGTGTATGCAGTAATGATTTCATTATACACCAAATGGGACCAGGCTATTCCCCATCCAGCCTCTATCCCAACCTCTGTATTTAGATGGGCAGACAACAAGATGACTGTTACTGTGATACCAGGTCCATCCTATAAAGGAATGAATGTAAAGCGACTGTGTATGAAAATATTGAAATTTTGTAAACTGAAGAAAAAAACAACATGACCATATTATCTTAGAGATAGTGTTTCAAGCATGATCTCACAAGTATAGAGTGTCTAACACATTTGGTGCTTGATTTGTGGCATGGTGAACCCCCTTCCCATTGTGTTTTCATTGCGCTCTGGGAATCTCAAGAATTCTTTAGAGGATTTTAGGGGGGGGGTTGCTTCTGTACAAGAGGAAAAGAGTGTGTGGAAACATCTGGGAGGGGAGGGAAGGGGGGACACCCTCTGCCACACATTGGACAAATAACCTAACAACTTTATTTACAAGAAAACGAAAAATCCCTTTTAACTAAAACAGTACCACAAAACTGAAACTAGATTAAACAATGAAACACTTGTGTTCAAGATACTTAGGTCAGATATTACAAAGTCAACCTCATTCTCACGGACACCTAACAGCTTACCCTGACTACTTAATTAGAATTGGCGGCTGTGGCTAGGACTGTTGCTAAGGGTGTCGCTAAGGACATCTTATACTTCAACGCATGACGCGGAGATCCCTAGTCGTAGCCACAAATTTAGACACGGCCTAAGTTCCTTGCAAACCTTCAGGTCTAGTTTCTGGACCACAGCTAAGTATTATTCGACATTACAGCAACATTGTGGTACATCAGACTTAGGCATATTTAAGACATACTTTACTGACAATGTGAAAAAGTCACGTCTGAATTGGGCCTTTTTGGCTTCAGCTGTGGCTGATTGTCTTAAGAGGCTATTGCTGTCGCCTTAAGCAGCATTAACCACAGCCGTAGCCATTGTCTCTGGCCGGTTTCATCACTGCCAGGGTTGTGATAAGTTACAATGGAAATAAGGCTGTAGTGATGACACAATGGAAGGTTGCAGTGTGGTGAATCCATTATTATGAAGCTGGAGATGCAGTAGTTGGTGACTGGTTGCTCATGGCTTCACTCCCTGTACTCTCTATGTGACTTCCTGTGTTGCTGGCACCACCATCTGCAAGTAGAAAATAACAAATTGAAACACGGTATAAAATGTAACTCTCTCTTGCTGTGTATTAAAATATTTTAAAAATGTAAAAAAGATCCTGCTGATAGCGAGAAAAAATAAGATTTATAGTGAGAGTTTATGAAGTTGTCATCTTTTGATTAATACCATACCATTGCTCTACAAACAGGCAATACAGTGCAATAAAAATGAAATTCTACTTGCTCCTTGGGTCTTTCTAATATATCTTAACCTTGTGACAAATAACCAATCAATTTTATAATCTGCAAACTATACATCTCGAGCACCAGAGCCCAGATAGTACATTTCCACTGTGTGGGAGACTGGATTTTTTAAGTACTCCCAACAGACCCGCACTCTAAGACTTAATACTCAATCTCTTTCCCAGAGAGGAATTCTGCAGAGGTTCCCTAAGGGTTGCTAATCTATCAGCCTACACACATGCACCATGAGACTCAATAGCTCATCGTCTTTCCTTTAAAGTAAAATCATCTGGTAAATATATTCACACCCTTTGCTGAAAGTACATTTGGTCCACGTCCGCAAAAAGTGTTCAGAGAGTGGAGGTTGGGAGGACCAATCTTACTCTCTTGTATCAGATTTTGGTTGTACTTTGGGAGCATTATTCAACAAAAGACTGAAATGTAGATGAAGAAGTCTACTTGCGATTCAGTTTCCTTTCGCTGGTGCAACAACATTCACTATTTTCTGAAAAATCATCCGATAAAAAAACTGAAATGTTCCCCAAGTTCTTTCTGTATTAATACAATGACTATAATCATGAGTGGACACAATTACAGATTATAGTTGTTATTAACAGTAGTAGCACAACTGTACTTTAAATTTTGTTTTTTTTGCTTTTAATAAGTATTTAATATTATTTCGTTTTGACAAGTTTCTTATCAGATGCAGACATAAAGTGAACTTGTTTCAAACTGACATCTTGTTTTGACATACTTGAAATAGTTTATGACAGCTGGCACTGGTGGACTAACTGCTGCCAGCTGAAAATATTTACACCACAAGTTGACAGCAATTTGTCACAGCATAACAGAACGGCAATTTGGCCAATTCATCGGCTTGAATTCTGAAAACCAATAAATAATTCTGCCCAGCGCTGGCCCAGTTTGCAACTGTAACAACTTCAGACCTTAAACTTTGGTAAAAATGATTGATTACAAATAAAACTCTTAAAGGTAAAAACTTGTTTTTCTTTTAAAATGTTGTGAATTATCGCCAGACCCTATCTCCTTGGGCATGTCTCTAGGATACCATTACTACTACTAAGTATTCATAGAGCGCCCTAACCGAGGGCCTCAATGCATTTTACAATCAGAAATCAACAAAAAGCAATTAGTATGTAATAAACAAAGCCAAGTAAAGCAGGGAAAAAGGCAAAAACAAATGGGTTTTGCACCATATCTAAAAATGTATATTTTTTGTTAATACTTTAAACAACTCTTAAACCCTTCAAATTATATCCAATCACTACAGAACAGTTAAGTGTGTTGAAGGTACAAAGCCAGCACATAATTCAACATTGGACAGAAAACGCAATAAATGGTTCCACTTTGCATCTGTCTTGTTCCTTTTTTTAAAGTACTTAAAAAACCACCAAAAAGCGTTTCAACACGTGACTGGATATGGAACTGGAAAAACTGGAGTAGATTAATTTGATGTTTACAAAAATTATAATCAATCTTCCTCAAATTTATATAAAAAATGGAAGGAAAAAGTTACCTACTTTTTCTGTCCACTTTTTAATTTTAAACTTTGAGAGTAACTACAAATGTATTAATTCTAATCAACTCAATTTTTTTCCAGTAAAAGCCTACATGTCCGTTCACATGTTGGTACACTTCTGGATGGTTTCAGGTACTTAAACAAAAGATACAACCATTGGAAAAAACTGCTAATGTGGCAGTAGATAAGTGGTAAGTGATGCCATTCTGGCATGTGGTTAATGATCTACGCAGGGTACAAAGCAATCCATAAACAATGGCTCAACGTTCAGAAACACTGCTTTGGCATGGGTTTGAATGACCAGTAAATAAATAATTAAAGGGAATTTACAACGAGACAGACCCATTTAAGGAAACAAAAACTAAACAGAGGAGAAGGACATGAAGGAAGAAGATGAGGAGTAAATCTACTGTAAGATTGGCAAAAACAAAGATAAAAGAAATATACTTCATATCACACCTTGTTTACCTTGACTGTTAGAATCTTGCAGCGGGCTCTGGGTTAGCGTACTATCACTACCTACTGAGGTAGGCGGTAATGTTCCCGTTACTGCAGCAACAATCGCTGGATTCTGAGCAGCTGTTGATTGAGTCTGCACTGGAGGAATCTGCTCCACTGGTGCTTCACCTGAGACGGAATATCAGGAGGAATTTACCGTCTTAATGTGACTTTCTACAGAAATGGTTAAAGAATGGTAGACCATGGGAAGACAGTAGTCGCACGTGAGGACAGCGCAAGGGGTTGATACTTTGTATTAAGCTTGTGGCTCAAATGATTTGGAGTAACTACTTTTCAACCATCACTGAAGAGTCAAACTATGAGAGAGTGAAACAACCAGGTAGTCCTGTTGACCCCTTGTACTGATATCACAGGCAGCTACTGTCTGCCAATGGCCTGCCATTTTGGGATTCAAAACACATCAGAAAATATGGTGCAGGTCTACCTATTTACTCATTGCTTATATTGTGCACTGCACAGTAATACATTAGGAAACCAGCTCCCAAAATAGTGCAACCAGGATTTATCGTGTGATGATGTCAGGTAAATTGGATCAATACATTTGTTGACTGAAACCAAGAAGAAAGAGCCTTTTTCCAGCCAGTCCTTACCCGTATCCATGCTCTCTTCTTCTTGTCCTCCCTCTACCTGTTGCTCATCACTGGCAGGTTTCTTAGGCTCCACTTCATCTCTCTGGGTATCAGCGTCTCCACCAGGGCCCTCAGGTGTGACTGTCTCCTGCTGGGGTACAGCTGCTTGCTCCGGCTGAGGAACAGCAGGCTGGGCTACTTCTGTGCCTTCAGGGTTAGAGCTGGTGGGTACCTGTGGGGTACCTGCACACAAACATTTATCATTGCATTGGAGTTGAACCTCGGACCTCTACATAAGAAAATAAGTGCTCCCCCTAAAGCTATATAGTCTAACTAATTAAGGGTCACATATAAATAGGCTAAATGTCTCAATTTTTTTTCAATTATGCTATTTTAATTTTTTGCAACATGGTAATGTCTGAGGTCATGCTGTTAATTATAACCCGATTGATACATGAAAAAAAACCCACACTAAACAAACAAACAAACAACATCCCAAAACACATCCCTTTTCTTTGTAAATTTACCTGTGAGTTGTGGTAAGCTTGGTGTGGCATTAGCTGGTGCTGGTCCCCCTGTAACAGCTTGCTGCATGGCGGCCATAGCCTGAGCATGTTGACGAGCGCGCATCTCTGCTGCCCTCAACTGCTCCTGATGAAACTGTTGTCTGTCGGCCAAGAGTTGCTGCCGTTGGTATTCCAGCTGGGGTGGTGGAGGTAAAAGGACAGACTATTGAAAGCACAATATTGATAATTACATATTGTATTCCAAACCAACTTTAGACCCTTTTTCTTATGTCGCATTTATTTGACGTGTCATCGTCAAGCAGTTAAGAGCACCTGACTCAAGCTCTGGTGTTTCTGATCGGCAGAGTGTTGGTTCAAGTCCAGGTCTTGACACTTGTGTCCTTGAGCAAGACAATTTACCATCATTTACCGCTTTGTTCTGTGGATGGGATAGGACATTAAGCCGTAGGTCCTGTGTACTAGGATTGATAGTGCATGTAAAAATAAACACACCACTTATTGTGGAAGAGTAGGGGTTAACTCCAGTGTTTCTGGTTCAAGTGCAAGGTTTACAGGTTTCCTCAGGCTTACGAGCTACAGTGATTAAGTTCACTTATAAGGCATCCCTGGTTTCATTAACGATCTATTTCAGCCCTCCTTACAAGAGTCAAGTTTATCCTCTTCAACTTGTTCTTTATCGTCATGTTATGAAAATTGACTCACCGCTTCCCTCTCTCTGTCCATGATGGTCTCAAGCTCTTCAAAGTGACGTAATTTGATCTCCAGTTTCTTCATCTGCGTCTCAACGAGGAGAGCCACTAAGCTCTTGATCTTGCGTTCTTCAACTGCAGCCAAGTGCTATCAGAAAAATAAATTGTTTTAACACAATCGTAAAAATTCTCTATACTCTTCAAGAAATAGATGATGTTGAATGTTCCAAGTACAATAAACACTCCAAGTTAATTAAAAACATTGGTGTAGTACTAAACATGATTACTCTTCACTATTTTGATAATACCTGTAAAGAGTTTACTTGAACGCATCATTGTGAAAAGCACACAGCTAAGAGCAAACAGTGGAAACATGCATGCGTGTGTATGCGCTGTGCACAACTCTCAGCCAATGATAGGTCTTCACTGACAGCAGTGAGGGAGCTGTTTGGGCTTGTGACGTCATATGTAAGGGGTCTATTAAAAACAGACTGACTGACACACTCACCTTCGCTTTCACAGCAGCTGCAGCCAAGGATGCAGCAGCCGCAGTAGTAACGTTCCCTTCAGGTAACTCGGCCTCATGTTTCTTGACTGCTTCAGGCTTCTCCTTAGGAGTCTTGTCTGCTGCTTCTTTGTCTTCTGTCTTCTCTCCATCCTCTCCGGGTTGGACGTCCTCCTTAGATGCATCGTCACCCTTCTGTTCACTGTCTCCTTCTTGAGAGTCATCTTTGCTCGTCTCCTTTGTGGGATAAGGAGATGTTCATTTAATGGTCAATGACAGTAAGTCAAAATCAACAACAGTGAATCAGAGTCAACAACAGTAAGTCAGAGTCAACAACAGTCAGTCAGAGTCAACAATAGTCAGTCAGAGTCAACAACAGTCAGTTGGAGTCAACATTAGTCAGTGAGTCATACTGTATGGGCAGAGAAGTAAGAGAAGTAATGTTGTTTGTTTACAGTCAATCACAGTCAGTGACACACATTGGAAACAGACACCAGTTGATATTGCTTCCTAAGGTCGTTGTATTGTCTCCTAGAGTACAAAGGGTACAAAAGATATCTCAAGACATGTACCTTTGCTTCTTGCTTGACTCCATCCGTTTGCGTCTCGCCAGTCTCCATCGTATCCTCTTCATCATCTTTCTTCTCTCTATCTTCCTCAGATGGCGTCTTCTGAGGAGTAGATGTCTCCATTGGCTCAGCAGAGTCTTTGTCTTTCTCATCTGATGAATTAGTTTCTTCTTTGACTCTGACCTCCTGGGATGGGGATGAGGAAAGGGAACTCACAATAAGGCTACATCCAAATTGGCGGCTACGGCTATGACTGTAGCTAAGCGTGTTGCTAAGGATGTCCTATCAGGTTTACTTATTTTATGGTTCAAACAGGGTTTTGTTTCTTATTTCAACAAAACTTCACACCAACTAAAAAGTTGGCATGAAAGAAGCTTCTTGAATGTTTAACTCAATCTTATGTCTTGAAAAGAGTCTCTGTGGACAGAGTTGGCTCAAAATCATTCCTTGAAGATCTCGGTTGGCTTTTAAGAATGAAAGTTACACAAAGTTTATCATTTGATAACAAAAACACAAACAATTTGAAAACACACAAGTTGATTTGTTGAAGAGTAAAAAGGAAAAAGAAACAAACACTCTTGATTCTATAAAAATGCTTTACCAATTAAAATGTTCAGACCTATTGTTGACTGTAAATTTCCAATCATTGTTATCAAGGTTACTTTTCTGAGGTTTCCACACAAATGTAGCTGTGATGGTTGGCACATGTTTAATAAAATACACACAGTTCACAAGGTTTTAAACATAAAAAGGAATAAACAAATACAATTCTCAAAAATATTTACAACAATTTCAAGACATTTCTGTGACAGCAAGAGGAAAAGTTATTGTAACCAAAATAGTTTTAATGATTTTTTTTTGCTGATGTGGAGACACACCTCATATGAATCAACAGTGGAGCCTTAACTGTCAAGCCTTCAGGGCAACAGGCGACAATAGCCCAAGTGTGGACAAGCAACGGGGAAGTGTGGACAACCATTGGTTAGGGTGTGAAAACCACAGCAAGATCTGTGAACTCACTGGGTGAAGGCTGTTGACATAGAGGCATACCTTAAAGATAAGTTGCATCGGGGGGAAAAACAGATCATTCAAGAACCTTGTTCTTTAAAAAGCTCACTTGGTAAGAAGTTATTTCTCGTGCAAAATTGTACTGAGGTATGCTTAAAAAATTGTGTTTTTAAAAAATTTAGGTAATTTTAGTCTTACATGGCAAGACAAATCAGCTTAATGATATTGTTCAAATCAATAACTGTAACTACACACTTTTACACTGATTTCCGAAATCTAAGCAATAGAACCATGAGCAACAGTTAAGATAAAATTTTAAAATAGCTTAGTTTTTTAAAATGCTTCATGAAACCTAGAACTGTAAATGAATTCTTCCTAAACTCAACGCTGTACCTTGTACCACCACTTTAACCAAAAGATTTCAAACAAAGTAAAAATGTACTGTTTCTATTGTTATGGCTTTAACTTTCAATCCAGCTGCAGAAACATTCAGTAGAGACACTTCACAAACCTCAAATTGTTTGATCCTCTTGAAGTAAAAACCAGAATCAAAACTTGTGAATTTTAATTAAAAGTTGAGAGTAAATCTTGAGAAAACACAACTTGAATCAATTGAGCAGGAAATCCATTATAAGCTACCAATAGTTTGCCTCACTCTGCAAGGGATTTCAAGAAAGATGTTTGATTGCAATACCAGGACTAATTCAAACAGCTACAGTAATTAGCACCTTTTTGGAGAAATTTAGTTTTACAAAAAGTAATTTGTTTGCATCAGCTGCTAGGCTTGTTAACATCAACCTCAAATAAAGCCTTTAATTAGTGGATGGATAAGGGAGAGCCAGCACATATTCCATCCATAGTCATAAATACGCCAGTCAGTTTAGGCAGTCCTATTGGTTCAAAGGTTCACTAGCTTATGAGGGTGCTAAATTACGCGTCATGCAATCATTTAACACCAGAACTCATTGTAAAATCTTCTATCATGCGCACAACCATTGAGCATCGCATGCAATTTGACCCGTCGCAAAATGGAGCCTGAGGACATACAAAAGTTTTACAGATTTTCCTACATTAATAAGATTTTTAACATAAAGGGCATTTATGAAAGGGAATAGAAGAGTAGTGACTCGGTCTTAAACAGCAGTTTTAAACCTTGCAGGGTCGTGGCCGTGCGATAAAGGACCTCAGCCTCGGCTAGGCTCTTTATCACACGGTCATGAGCCATGTAAGACATCTTCACCTACCCTTTATTCCCTTACTAATAAGCCACTTTGAAAGCACATTGTTTTTCCAATCCAAACTCATGTCTACTGTAATCAATGTCAATTCTTTAAAACACATTATCTCACATTATGCAGTCTTCTCCTTATTTCTTCATCAAGTAGAAATTTCTTATGTTCATTTTGTTTAAGAATTCTTTATGAAAAACAAAATAAGTATAGCAGAAATCTTGAATACATGTTGATGTGTCTGTAGTCAGATACTATCTAGCAAGGGGAGATAGTCATTGGAGCTTAGCTCCTAATCTACCCAAGGGTTATACATCACTCTACAGACACAGAGCTGAACTTCCGTTTTAAATACATCTGAAGGTGACTTTTTCTTGAATTTAAAAGTCTTCATTAATCTGACCAAAATGTGGATGCATTTGGGGTTTCTTTTCATTTTTAATCTATTGCTGAAGTTTTGGTTCCATCTGAAAATGATTATGTTTAAATTAGATAAATAGACTGAGTTGACAAGATGATTACCTAAGAATTTACTTCAAGGTTTCCAACAGCCATTTATCACCATGCATTTGATGCATGTTATACAAACAATTAATCAGAAATTACACCAGACCTTCAACTGTCAAAATCTCCGACCCTAAAGGTCGATTTCATTTAGAGATTTTGTTTATTGCTAAGAACACTCCTCCATGTGTTTCTAAAATGGTTAAAAACACAAGGGATGTAACGACAAGGTAGACTTTCTTGGGTCCAGTTACGCTTGTTGATTCATCTGACATAATACAACGATGTATGTGTGTGTATTGGGGAAACAGGGGATGGATGCCTATCATCTGAACAGGTGTCTCCATTGAGACAGATGTATCCATTAAGACCACAGGGTTACACCTTCAGAATGCCATTTATCAGATTCCTTGAATTTGACGTCCCAAAATAGTGAGTGCTCTGTGCAGGGACTCAATGAAGGAAGTGTGATAACAAGGTAGACTGATGGAGTCTAACAGTTTCATCAAAAAGCGTGAATTCTAAGTGTATCTGATTTGTGAACTGGAAGGGAAGAAGTGGATTTTAACCAAATTGTTCTTTAATGATGTCACAGAGGGGAATTAGCAATCAGACGGAATTAGTTTAATTTACCAATGACATCTGATGATGATGACTCTTCATGAATCAACAAGAGAGCCCTGGGAAAACTTTTACAACTTTTCAACTTTGGATAAAAACATAGAGAGGATGTTTTGTCTTTGTTTTTAATTAAGATGAATGTGGTAGCTATCAGCACCAACTCCTCATTTCATACAAGGCCAACAGGGGTCGTGGAAGGGGGGGGGGGAGGTTAACTTAATAGACACATGATAACAGGTGTAATAATGGGCCAATTTATAACTCAGTTTGGGGAAATAATGAGAGAACAGTCTGCAACTTATAGGTGCTGTATAATTGGATTGTTCATTTTGTTCAGTTTTACAAGAGTATAAAGTGTGTCTTAACAACACTACAGTCCTGGCATTGAAGTAATAACTATACAATCTGACTAGCATAAACAATAAAAACCTTGCCAGTTTATTACTTCAGACAAATCTTAAGATGTGTGGACAGCTTTATGGCACAACTGACACTCAATTACCCACAGCCGGCTCAACATCAAAACAGCGGTCCTTTTCACCTAACCCGGTGCTAAAACCATGATTGACTCTTAAAATGTCTTGTTGATAGAGTAGGGGGTATCTTAACCTCCACAGCTTCTATATCACTCAGAGCTACTTAATTAATCACTGATCTCTCACATCTGAAATCACACTCTCCATCTTGGGGCTGATGTTACTCCTTGCCTAATTAACAACCATCCCCCCTCTAGGTAACTAAAAGGGGCAATAACCCAGACCAAGGGTAGTGGAAAAGGGGAACCCATTAGCCCACAATGGACAGGCTACTTTAGGCTAACCCCATTAGCCCATAATGAGCAGGCTACTTTAGGCTAACCTCATCATCATTCCAAGTTATATTTGTTCACTACATTCAGGAACTCAGTAACTCTGTAAATACAGTTAACACCTAGTTTCTAGTTCAGGTTGGCTCACTGGTTTCTTCCCTTGGCTTTCACTGCCGTTACCCCAGTTTGATTTCTGGACTGAAGCCTTGCATGTGGATTGTGTTTCCAGTCCCTCTCTGATTACATGCTTT
>CM021534.1:20342846-20354268 GCA_010994315.2 Pisaster ochraceus
TTTAAAATATTTTCTAAAGAAATGTAGTAAATGCAAAACATTAAACCACCAGAAAAACAGCAGACATATCCCAGCAAATTGTGACTCTGGGTGGCAATGTGCTCTGGGCGATCAATAATTGGTTCCTAAACAACCATTTCCTCTGGATATGAAGACTTTTAGAAAAAGTGGACGTCACACTGAGTCTCAGTCAACATTGGCTTTTAGCTTCCTGGGGTCAGTGGCTTTACCTTTCTCAATGAGAACTCACTCTCTCTCTATGTCTCCTAGACTCATTCTAGATGACGCTGCTTCAGGGGAAACCCCCAGAGCTCTTGACAAACAATCAAGGTGTTTGTGACAACAGTCATCAGGACTGGGTATCGATCTAACGAAATGTCCCATTCATTGTAGGGACTTCATGATGGGGTACAGCATCGGTAACAGCTAAATTCTAAGTTATCAATATTGATAACTTAGAAACTAGCTGTAGTGGCAATCTTTCTGCAGTTTGCCCTTGAACAAAGACATTGACAAAATACAGAGATCACCAACTTAGGGCTAGTTAGCTCAGTTGGTATAGCACATGCAGGTAAACCGGTGGTTGGTCGCACGTTTAAATCCCACTTTAGTACATTGTTTTAATTGAAAACCAAAAAGGGGTGATATTTTCATTGGACAATGGCATGATGGAAACAAGAGATTTGGTATGAATATACTTTTAAAGTAATGTTGTACATTTCTTTAGACAGGATAAGCTGTTGATCAATATTTGTTGAGAGTGGTGGTGATGGTGGTGGTGGTGGTGGTGGGGGGTTACATCTTGAACCCACTGGTGGTCTTGTGGTTGTTTTCAGGATACTCTATTTTCAACAAGAGGATTAAACAATTTCCTGGACTAATCCAAGCAGCCGGAATACCCCATAGGCTGCTTCACTAGGAAAGGCTCAGGTCTAAGACACAGTTATTTCAACACTAGACAATTCAATCCTTGTTGCTTTAGGTGACACCGACTCGTTTCTCGACACTTCCCAATAATCACCAGCATGTAATATAACTAGCAGCATCTTACAACACACTCAAGCTCAAGGCATCACCTTCACGTCTAAGAAAAAAAAAGTCTTCCTGTTTTGTTTGGTTGATCGGCAGTGTTAACAGACCACAAAAGGGTATTCAACTCTTAAATTAATACAAATAAGAAATATTACTGCTACCTTATCAGTGGCTTCTCTGTTGGTCCCAGCAGCCTCGTTACCTCCTTCTACTCCATCTGTTTTAGCTCCATCTCCTCCTTCCTCTTGTCTCTCGGGCTCAGGGATAGTTCCAGCGATTCCGCTAGCATCCAGCAGATGATTATCTGTATTCATACCGGCTCGAGCAGAGTCTTCAATACGCTTGATATGGGTCTGGACTAGAGCTGTAGGTACCTCTTCTTTCATCTTGCTAAACTCCTCTGAAATTATCAATGATGGGATAGAAGATTTATTGCGATACACTGGAACTTTTTAATGGCTCTTAAACCAGATCTTGTTTAACTGTTTCAGAACTGGGCCCAGTTTCATGGCTGTGCTTACCGTAAGCAAAGAATCAGCACTTACGGAAGCAGGTAATTCTGCGCTTAAAATGGCTGGATTGAGACTTACCAATAGCTGCTTTTGCTGCTGCACTAGCCACCCTTGGATCAACTGCTGATGCAAGGAAAGCAACTGTACTCATTAACGGGTTACCAGACTGACTGAAGGGAATGGGCTGGTAGCTTAGAGGTCCTGTAAAGTTGGAAATAAAAACAGAGAACCAACAAAAATTACAAATAGACATGTACTTTTCAAGAAAGTTTATTTCTACATGATCATAAGTACTTTTAAGTGTGCAAACATTTCTGCTAAGGTTTGCCCCTGAAGATCATAAAAAAAACCAACCTATACACATAATTTAAAATCAAATATTAAATAAATCTACTATGAAATCATAATAAAAGTGTTCTAAACAATGTTTCATCATTAATCAACGATGGTATTTTCAGATGAAGTTATTCCTCCAAATGGTACAAAAGCAAACTTTCAACCCAGTAAACTCTTGATAACAATCTACAAACTGTAGCACATCTTTAAGAGAACATATTTCCTCCTCCTCACCTAGTGCATTAGGCCCATCTTCCAAGTAGCTATCCTCAATAGGAAGTCTCAGAAAGTGTAAGATGCATTCATCTTGAGTACGTGAGCCAACATGCTCCGATACCTTATTCCAATCATCTCTATACATCTCAAGAGCCTCCAGGAGAAGAAGTGTCTCTTGATCCGTCCAGTCCTTAGTCACGCTGGCCGAGGCTGATTTACCCTGAAAATATGACCGCAGTAAGAGTTTAATCGTTGCAATCATGTAATAACAAGCCATTTGCGAGTTAGATTTGTATAACGTCTGGTACAAAGACTTGCTTAGTCACAAGTTACCACTTAAATTTGAATTCTCAAGACTAAAGAAACAGTTGCTACGTCAAGTGTTTGTGACTAAGCAATGGCTTATTGCAAGAGTGTAATAATTGCAAGAGGATAAAGAACACTATTTGTTTTTACCCTACACCGATGTGTGATAAGCACTGCATACTCTGTGCTTTCCAAGTCCTGCAGACAAAAATCCACAGGCTAACTACTTGGGTGGGATTCGAACCCATGACCCCATAATTCTAGAACAGATGTCTTAACCACTAAAACACCAATAGAAAGAAGATCACTATTATAAGTCTAGAAAGAAGAAGATCATTTCTGGTTTTAGACTTAAACCAATGTGTAAACAAAAGTGTATACTGGGTGCTTTCCTGAGAAAATGTGCAATATTTCACTTCTTTTTTTTATGAATTTGATAGTCACACAACTTGTGTATGGTTCAACTATTGCTGATGAATTTGAGGGTTTGCAATTGTTTACTTTAATTCTATCACTGCAAGGAGTAGGCAAAATTTTAATCTGGTGCTTACTCTGTAAGCGGAGAACGATTAAGCACCAAATACTGCATTAAGCAGAACCATGGATATGGGCCCCACTCTTGTCCAAAGCTTACCTTAGCAGGCTGCTGTTTCTTGGAGGCATACAGATCAGTCCGAAGGCCAAAGTTTTGCATGTCGGTGGATTTAGCGTCTTTGTTTGAGCCTTTTTCTCCCAGGCTAGCTACTTGTTGAGAGGCAGGCTAAACACACAAACACACAAATCAGGTCAAATTAAACACTTTCATGTGGATAGAAGAATTGTTAAAAAATTCCATAAAGAGGCAAAACTGAAGATTAAAACGGCCCCTTTCATAATAAAAATCTAGTCAGAAATAAATTTTCAAAAAAAAAAGTTTATTCAAACCTGGAAACAGCTACAAGGATTTTGGTTTCTGTCAACGCATATTTGGAATCAAGTTAATTTTAAAAAAATTCCTGGAATGATTTCCAAACAAAACACGTTTGAATATAAATCCATGAAATGTTAAGAAGTGAACTCACCTGCTGTGGTTTGGCAGGCTGCATGGGTTGTAAACCTGAGGGGGTGTCGGCTAAAACATGGAAGTGAGAGGTGGGTGGAGGACCCATGGGTGCAGCCCTGTTCTCTGCATCTACCTGGTAGTTAACTAGACCCCACTGCTCAAGGAATGCATGGACCCTTCATGATACAAGAAGATACAAATACAGCATTGTACGTCAGTTCCTATTCTTGCTCTCAAAATACCATCATCCTCATCGTCATGGATTGGCCATTCAAACCTGACAGACTAGAAATTTTGTTAGTATGTGCACTCAAACCTCCCTTATCCTCTTCACTCCAAACTAAATAGTTTGGACTTAAGATAAGATAGAAATGCCTGACCCTGTGATAAGTACTTAATATTTAGGCCTACTGGTCTCAGTCCTAAATCCTTCACTTCAGCAATTGAATATAGAAGGATATGGGACTGCAAGGGTTTTTAAGCTTGCCGGATCTGAAATTTCTACTTCATTGTCTTGGCAAATAAGTTTGGTATCTATTTTTGTGTCCCTGCTGTTCTGCTTGACGTGTGTAAGTGTTCACAAGATGAATCTGGAAACTGGTTCTTCAATGTTTCCTTGTTGTACCAGCATGAACATAAAATAAATATGTCCGTCTGTAGTCAGATACTATCTAGCAAGGGGAGATCTTCATTGGAGACTAGCTCCTAATCTACCCAAGGATTATACATCATTCTACAGACACAAACAAGTTGAAAAAAAAACCAGTGAATGATCGCTCTGTAGAGTATAGCAAAATGCAACACAAAATGTGCCAGATGCTATTCAACAATCATCAGTTGCTACTCAATATAAGCACTCAGTGTGCACAACACATGTACAATGTACAATGTTGACTATGCAAGATTGCTGGACGAAATTGCTCCCTGAAACCCATGTTTTATTTATGAAGAAGAGAAGAGTAGATGTAAATAACCCACGCAAAAAAACAAAAAAACAACCCAAACAAACTAAATGCACTTCCTTAATATTTTAATTTTCACTCCATTGCCCATTTTAGTAAGAGGGCAAGCTCTTATTAGAGGAGTACATACCTCATAATAGCACACACATCTCCTGCAAGATTTCTTCGACATGCTGTGAATGTAAGATACTCCGTTGGGTTCAGACGGTACGTGTCAATCATGAAGTTACGATATGCCATAAATCTGTGAAAAGAAAATGGTAGGAAACTTTTCATTTTCATTTATTAATTCTGGTTGTGAAGCCAAGGATTCTCAGAAATGAACTTAATCACTATACTAGCCAAGCACCCAATGGAGAGTAGACAAAGAAGGAAGTTTTAGTTTTAGATCTCGGAGAAAACCCCAAAGAATCATTACAGGGAAACCCACGCTATCAGGTCGGGACTGAAAATCCAATCCACAAAGTGCCCCCAGCGGGATTTGAACCTGGGTCCTTAAGGTAGAAGTAAAGGAAAGATACCACTACGCCAACATGACAACAAACTAATTCTAAGGTTTGCATTAATACAATAGAAAGTGTTCTTTTTATAGTTGTGGTGGCTTGGAACAAACCCAGGGGTTTAAAGAGTGTTCAACAACGGATGTTTTACATGGTCTATAATATCAGTCTGTTTGATGTCTGTAGTCAGATACTATCTAGCAAGGGGAGATAGTCATTGGAGTTTAGCTCCTAATCTACCCAAGGGTTATACATCATTCTACGACATCAAACATTGATGAGATGTTACTATTCAACAGAAATTGCAAATCAGTGGCTTTCCCAACAGTTCACTTCCACAACAATGAAAAATTTTTAGTTTTTAGAAATGTCTTTCTGAGCAGAAATGAGTTTTGGTTATGCTATAAATGTTTTGTCACAAACATTTCCTGAGAAACGTAAACGATTCAATGAGTCTTGGGCTCAATTTCACAAAACCCCCAGATTCATCTAAGATGAGTGGTCAGCATTGCCATAGTCATTTGTACCGTGACATCACACTTTGCTTAGCAATTCAGATCGGTGAACATCTCAAGATCAATCTTAGCTCTTAGTGAAATCGGCCCATGCCCTTAAACCACTTCTAGGAGAGGATTAGGTTTGATTCACAGCTTGATCTGCAATAATCTTCATTAACATTCAGCCCCCCTTTAGTCCCAGAGCTATTTGAATGCTACAAAATTTCAAATCTTGATAAATGCTCTACTTACACCTCAGGAGACTTGGATTTATTCTTGGCATTGAAGAACTCAGGTAGGGCCCTTCTCTCGATGGCATGGATACTGTTGTAATCAAACCAAGCGGAGTAGCTAGGCACGATGATGTGGTGGGTTTGCTCAGTCACCTGTTCCTCCTGGGTGTCTGGGGTTTGTTTCTCTTTCTCTTCTAGCTCTGCACCTGTCACTAAGGCTGCTGGTTCACCATTCAGCTTTATTAAGACATAATAGAGATACATTGAAGGCTGCTGGTTCACCATTCAGCTTTAATAAAACAATACATTTCAGGCTACTGGTTCACCATTCAGCTTTATTAAAGGCATAATAGGTACATTTAAGGCTACTGGTTCACCATTCAGCTTTATTAAAGGCATAATAGGTACATTTAAGGCTACTGGTTCACATTTCAGCTTTATTAAAGGCATAATAGGTACATTTAAGGCTGCTGGTTCACCATTCAGACATAATAGAAATACATTTCTATGGCACATCCAGAGATTGCATGTTTGTATCAATAGGAACTGGTGATGGCCTAAATTTTGAAACAGTGAATGATTTTCCCTGCAGGGAGAATTACTCTAATATTTAAAAATCTAGATCTGTTTTACATCTAACAATTTAAACTATTAAATAAGATCCATCATTTTAAAAACATATGAGTGTGTTTGTAGTCAGATACTATCTAGCAAGGGGAGATAGTCATTGGAGTTTAGCTCCTAATCTACCCAAGGGTTATACATCATTCTAGCAACACACTCCATTATTATATTCTGGAAGATGTTTACGTTGATAAGAAAGCTCAACTTCTTACCTTGTCTTGAGAATCATCTTGTGCATCGTCCAACTCCTGCAAGGATCCACCTTTGATTGGCTGTAATTCTGTGTCGCGACCACTTCGACTTGAAACTAAATAAATATTAACAGCAATCAATAATAATGTTGAAATAACTGTAAAAATACATAAAACTATGCAGTATATTTGAAACATGTTGTTCACCTGGAAAAAGCCTGAATTTTTCTGTCTTGAGCCATCTTTTCCTTGACAAACAAACGTCTTAAAAAATGTCAAGTGATAAACCACAAGGGAAACTGACTGGGTAATTTAGTAAAAAATGATATTGGGTTGAACAAAGAAAATTTGATTAGAGCAGGATTTGAACCTGAGCTATCTAGCCCTTAGGGCTCTTACAGCTAGATAGCTCAGTTGCTAGAGCGCCGGGACATTAAACCGGTGGTCATTGGTTCAAATCCCACTCTAGTCAATTTTTCTTCGTTCAACACCAAATCATAAACAAAATTTTTCACATTTTTGGTTGTCCTTGTCAAAGCTGAAAACTACTAGTCACTAAAGACTCTGAATCTAAAATTCAAAATGAACAGTCAAATATGACCGGATTGTCCAAGGTAATTCAAGTGGACGTACCTATCTTAGGAAGTTGGACCTCTTCTACAGCTGGTATGGTGGAAGGATTGTCCATGTCTTTAGTAAGATCTTCTGGCTCTTCGTCTCTTGGGATCCGTTTCTTCATAATAGGAGCAGGACTGCGCCCTCTATTGACATCAATAAGAAAACAACATCAGATGAGAGTTAAGAACGTTAGAAGACTCTAGAATCTGTTGCGATATCCTACAGTCTTCTCATGAAGTTGATGTAGGCTGAAATGATCATCTTGAAGATGTGTGCTTTAGACTGGGACAGACCAAGAAACCTGGGTTTAATGGCTTATTGATGTGCTGATCAAATACTCATCTGTAGTCAGATACTATCTAGCAAGGGGAGATAGTCATTGGAGTTTGTCTCCTAATCTACCCAAGGGTTATACATCATTCTACAGACACAGTTTGACAGAAGATAAGATTTGAGAAATCCGATTGAGATGCCATTTAGCTCACGTTAACGTTCCATCAACTTCAGCTAACAAAGAGGACAGAGAGACTGAAGCCAATCAGATTGAATCTGAGGTTTTCTTTTAAATAATTAACTTGGCAGGAGATTGGCTTAACTGATACAGTGTGTAATGTTATAAGGTTAGTTCAGAGAAACAGTATAAATAAATTGACTACGCTATTTTTATCTTCAAATTGGATGACTTACGGTTTCTTTTTCCTCTTGTCCGAGGTTGGAGATGGAGATCGTTTTCTCTTCTTCCCTGCAGCTCCTCGTTTTTCTCTCCTATCAACATCTGGACTGTGCGCATGCTGTGTAACCATGGAAACAGAGAAACCATTGAGTTCATACAGAGATAAGGATATTGAATGGGAAACTTATACGACAGTTGCATCATATTGTGAACAGATTTCAGTGTACATCAAAAAAGCTGTCATGTGTAACCATTGTAGGTGTTCTCTCTAAAGCTATTTAAATAAAGTTGTTCACAGAATAATTTTAAGTGTGACTAATTTCTTGAGATAAATACTTCCAAAGCTTCGAGGAAAATCCTTTTTGTTTATCTTTGAGCCATATTATGCAAACCTAAAATTGATTGATAACAACAGGCTACATCAGGTCAAGACAGGTCAGGTCAGGTCAGGTCAGGTCAGGTCAGGTCAGGTCAGGTCAGGTCAGCTCTTATTTAATTACCTCATCTGACACTTGCTTCGTTGGGTATACTTTTCTCCTCATGTTCCCGGATCCAACATTAACGACTTCCTTTGCCTCACCCTGTTTTTCAAAATGGCAAAATAACTTGTAAATAAGTTGATATCATTTCAAAAGTAAATTTTTGACAGCAAAGTCAGTAATGTTTTTGTCATAGTTTTATTTTAAAGCTCCATCTACTATTTACATGCAGTCTGTGTTTTTGTCTTGTTGTTGTTTCAATTAACACTTAGCCATGCTTCCCCCTCCAAGACATGTCACTGTTGATCATTCCTTTTATCCTCTTTGTCCATACTCTTCCAATAGATCAATCAATAAGCTAGCTCACTGTTAGTGTAAATCTCAGCAAGCATTATGTAACATAATAAGAAAAACTATAGTTAGTAAACTTGAGGGTTAAACCATATATAAAACTCTACGAAGAACCGAGTGGTTCTAAAGGTTCAGACCAAACTGGTTCTTCTCAAAGTCAACACTTCTCCCCCCCCCCAAAAAAGGAGGTTTTTACCTGTTTGCACCAGCAAGTTTACTACTATAGCTTTTCTTATGATCCACATCCTGCAAAGTTTCAAACATTACTTATAACATATTGAGTTTGCTGGCACCTCATAAACTTCCCCAATGAAAGATTACTCAATTCGTCTTTAAAATAATCAAAAACTGAAACGAATCCGCTTGGACTCAGAGCTTCTAGATACTCACATCTTCATATATTTCATAATCTTCCTCGTTCATCCACTCGTTAAACTCCTCCAGGTCAAGCACCCACTTGGCATTCACCTGAGGGGAGAATGACACATATGGTGATACACAGACTGATAAACACCCACAGATATATAGAACACAAGAAGGGAGGTCCAGTTCAATCGACCCCTGTCATAAGAGCAGAGGTCTGGCTATAAAATCATACTAATATGGAAATGTGTTCAAAGATTCACATGAACTTGACTTGATTCATCCGACAGACCTGTTAGAGAAATCTCGGAGAAGGTGACAGTGCTTTTTATTTTATCTGTTCTCAAATGCAAGCTATCAAATAGAAGCAAAACCTGTCAAACTTGGAACAAAACTTGACATAACTGAAATGTTCCCGTTTTGTACGAAAGGGTAACACCCAATACGTCAAGTGATGTAATTGTTAACAACTGGTCTCTTCAATTCTTTACTTCACAATAAAACTGTGCAGCAATGTTTCAGCTGTAAGGAGTAAAACAAAATGCCCACCAATGATTTACCCTAGTAGATATAACTTCTTACAATGAAGCTGACCATTCAACAATACTTACTTCCCAAGGTCCATCATAAGTGACCCCTGGTTCCGGGTCACCGTGGATATCTGCCGCTGGTACCCACGTATCGTAGCTGTCGGGATAATAGCACCAATGGACTAGCATAGACTTCTCTCGCCGCTGCACTGGGCGAATGTATTCCTCTCCTATATTGGGCAAAAAAAAAATGAAATGTCTTCATCATCATCATCATTTTACTACAGCTTGTGCTTTCATCTGTCCCGTTCCATCTTAAGAGCAGGGCTGATATTTCATGGAGGCTGTAAGGCAATGGCCTCCATGCCCGTGGTCATTGCCTTGGTGCCCTTTGAAATGTTCCAGTAGAAATTTCCCTTACAACAACAAAGCATCGGGACTCCACCAACATCTAAATGAAACTTATTGAAGGTAATCATTGAAATACTCTAAAGATGAACATTATCAAGTCATCGAAATCTGATTAACAAGTCACATCATAAATAACAAATTAGAGGCCAATTTAAACAAAAGATATACAAGAAAGTTGAGCCTGGAACCTAAGAAGAAATGCATAAAACACTTTGGTTGATTAAATCCACAACCAATTAATTCTGCTCTTCATATGAAACAAAACACAAAACACTGAAAACCAGAGCAAGCAGAGAGGGATATATAATTACACAGAGCTACCATCTGATCAGCATGTCCCACCATAATAAACAAAACTTTACAAATATTCCCAGAGAGACTTCTGGTGTTTGATACAAGAATCACAGTCTTACCTTCACTCAAGGGTGGGGGTGGTCCATACACTATGTGTGTTGCTAGTTCAATATCGTCAGTCACAGTCCCCTTCATCATACAAAAAATAATTATTTCTAATCATGAGCCTTAGTGCGTAAAATCAAGAAGTTTTTGAATAAATTTCGCTAATCACTCAGGCTTAATGACAACACTTATCTACAGTCAAATCTTAACGCACATTTTCAAGGTACCACAGAATGCCACAAAGTACCATACCTTCTAAGCTAGCATTGGGTACATGGGTTTCTTCTGTTTGTGCAGCTGACACTGGTACCACAGACTGCCACAAAGTACCATACCTTCTAAGCTAGCATTGGGTGCATGGGTTTCTTCTGTTTGTACAGCTGACACTGGTACCACAGACTGCCACAAAGTACTATACCTCCCAGGCTAGCATTGGGTACATGGGTTTCTTCTGTTTGGACATCTGACACTGGTACCACAGACTGCCACAAAGTACCATACCTTCTAGGCTAGCATTGGGTGTATGGGTTTCTTCTGTTTGTACAGCTGACACTGGTACCACAGACTGCCACAAAGTACCATACCTTCTAAGCTAGCATTGGGTACATGGGTTTCTTCTGTTTGTACATCTGGTATTATGTGGAAACCCCCATTGATTGTGTACCGTGGATTTAGTCTCACCAGTCTCCTGTAGCATTTTTGTGGAAAGAGCCAGTTGGACAGCAGGGCTCGATGTTTGGGGGAAACAAATCCAAAAGACCACTGGTCTTGCAGCTTTTAACTTTCACTGGACCAGGCAAACTTGAATAAGACCACAGTCAAAAAAGTAATGTATACATAGCTTAACATGAGAATGTTTCATGGATAAACCACAAGACTTCTTGACTTGTCCAGCCTGTAGTTTACTGACCCAACGCTAGAATCACTGGCTTCAGGCTTCAGGCCTGTGGGTCCAGTGGTTTGAGCCTATGGTTTAATCCTATGGTACTTTGAGGCAAGCGCTAGTTAGGCAGGAGAGTGCACAAATAGTAATAGAATTGGATTCTGACTGGCACCACCAAACAAAGATATTGACAATATAGGGAGACCACCAACATTAGGGCTAGATAACTCAGTTGGTAGAACCTCGGCACATTAATCTGGAGGT
>CM021534.1:20361668-20376949 GCA_010994315.2 Pisaster ochraceus
CTGATTTAAAATCATTTTTCTTTTCTTCAGATCCCAATGCTGAGATAAACAATGACCGAAGAGCCTACCTGTTAGCTTCTTGTGGAGGAGACAATCTCGTTAAACTCTGGGACCTCGTTGTTTTCCCAGGTATTATATCAAAATTCTACAGCAGTAAACAATCCATTCAAGGAGGCATCAGTGTGTGGGCTGCCAAAGTGCCTTGGTCTTTTTTTGTGTCAATTTGCCCAGCCAAATTGAAATTGCAGATGAAAGTTTTAATAAATTAAAGTTACCATGCCGAAGGCATCTGGAAATATTAGTTTAAATTACAGTTACCTTTGTCAGCTTTTCTTACTTTTTTCCCCCACAATTTTCCTTCTTTAATTTGATAAGAGCTTCCAAACATTATTCCTCAGCTTGCAAGACCAAGGTGAGATGCAGTCTGTCAGGTCATACAGCTAAGGTCATGGCTGTGTCCTTTTCATCAGATGGTAGTGTTCTGGCGTCAGGGTAAGTTGGTTAGTCAAAGATGCAAATGCTTCAAACAGGCATGGGATTTCTCCTGATTTCAGGATTTCCTCAACATTTCCTTGAGCATTCAAATTTTCTTGGAAAATGTGATGCAATCACCAAAGGGAGGAAGAAATAGTTCAGATTGTGTCCAAACCTGTATGTTTATATTTCTGGTGATGCACAGAGTCTGTAAACCTCATGAAAAAGTCTTTAAACCTCCTGAACATCTAGGGGAACCCAAACCAGCAAGCTATTTTCATAATTTCCACATTTGGCAAATTTAATCTCTGTTCAAACACGACCTGATGACTGAGCTAAATTCTTCTGTAAAAATATCTTCCATATAAAATATGCTTTAATGTGAACATTTCATTTAAACACAATTGTTTTGAAAGGAAGTTATCTGTGATGTTTTTTCAATTTCTTTTACAGAGGCGTAGATAAAATTGTCATCGTTTGGGATCCGGTAAGACACTTACTAGTAATCATTAAAACAATTAATTTCATCAGACCGTGAGCTACATGGAGGGCACAGAGGCCATGGTCTCTGTTGCCCTGGTCTGGGACTTGGTACCCCTACCCATAGATTGTAAGAGTTTTTAATGAAAAAGTCTTTTTCAAAATGGATAACCCTGCCCTCTCAAAGATGAAACTCAGACCTGTTTAATTTCACTTTTCTTCTAAGTGGTTTAAATCAACATGAATTCAAGTGTCTTAAGGAAAATCAATGCAACCACTACTATTGAAGTTCTAGTTTGATTATATTATCATTTAAAACAAAAATTGTTTTATTATACATGTTCTGACGTTGCCATTGTACAAAATAATCATCATCATCAATTGATTAGGTTTTGTTGTTTGTTGTAGCTTGAAGGAAACATGCTATACACCCTTGAGGATCATTCTCGGTAAGTCACTTTTCTAAAACTAGGACAAAAGTTCAACTTGTCATGCATTGAATATGGAAATAATTTCAGCACTTTCATGTTCAATCACAACAAACATTCAGTTAATTGAATCCATGTAAAAATTAACACTTTAACTTTTGTGAAACTTGATGTAAGTGAAACCTTTCTGGGATAAAAGCTAATGCTGCTTGTCTGTCTTTGTAGTTATTTGACAACTGTGACTTTCTCCCCTGATGGACGATACCTGGCCAGCGGCTCCAATGACAGAACAGTCAAAGTGTGGCGACTACACACTGCTGGAGAATTTTCAGCTGGACCTCTCTTACGTAAGGAAATTATGTTTATTTTAGGAATGACAATTTGATTCTAAAGAATATTTAGATAAATTATTATTAAATTCTTTAAATGAATATAACTCAATAAACTTGATAATTCCCAAACCGCCAACTTCGTTGCCAGACTTGTTACACGTTTGCCATCCCGGCAACACATAACTCCAATAGCACTGGTTACCTGTCAATAAACCCATCATTTTCAAGGTTCTTTTGCTCACTTACAAATGGGTCAACGATTCTGCACCAGCATTTCTTCAGGAAGTCATTCAAGTGTATCAACCACCGTGCACCACCTGCTCTAATACACCAGTCACCCACACTTAAGACTCCTGGTCCATCGATCCTTCATGCATTCATCACCTTCTCCTTTGAACTCTCTTCCACACCACATCAAAACTGTCAGAGCTGAAAATGAATTAAAACCACTTCTGTTACCTGTGTGTTTATTTGCCTATATTTGCTGTAAAGCGCATTATGTAAATTCTGTGTTATTGATATTATCATGACTGAGAAAGATTCAAGAAGTAGAGAATAATCATTCCAGGCACATGATTCACAGCAAGGATGCTTTGCCAGTTTTGGATTTGCATTCCTGAGTTAGAGAAGAAACAACCCAACTAGAGAATAAGAGTATCAATGAATATGTGTTGAATATGAATATTCATTGAGTTGATTATGAATATTTATTATGATCATTATTCATAGCTGAAACTGGGACGACCAGCACTACCCTGGAGGCTACAGCTCCTCAACTGCAGAATCTACTCCTGGAGTGGTCAGTGAACGATGTCTGTGATTGGCTGAAAGCACTGGGCTTGGAGGCCTACCAAAGCAGTTTCCGTGACAACCACATTGACGGGCAGGAGTTACAGGCCCTGAACACAGACACGCTAGTTAATGATCTTGGAGTCAGTGAGTACAAACAGAAAAACCTCTCTTGGATTCATTGAGATAAGACTACAAGAAGTTACGACCACCGGGTCGATTAGCACCAATTGCAAGATGACACATCCATTTATTTATTTTAAATTTTTTTGATTTAAGACCAAATTCACTAAAAACCACAAAATAAACCATTTAAAACCAAACATTAAATATGACATAAAAACATTCTGAGGACCTTGTTTCAATTCCTCATGCTTCGGCTAGAAAAATTTGGGTCCAGAATGCCTCCCCACCCCCAGTTTTCGAAACATCCTGGAGAGAACCCCGATGTTGTGTTGAAGCTACTATCAAGCAGTTACCGTTTATGACTGTTTAACAAAAGCTACTTACCAGCTCAAAGTGAGTTCGTAGATCCAATCTATGATAGAACCTTTCTAAGGAAGATTAGAAGTTACCAAAAAAACCTATCACTGAAATGCCTGACATCGTGCAATTTTTTTTCAGAGGCTCTTGGGCATCGGCAGAAAATTCTACGAGGAATCCAGACAATTCGAGAAAAAGGAAATGGTGCTGCCCCCACAGGTGATGAACTGCATTCTCATGAAATATATTGTTACAGTTCTTCCAAAAACTTGCAGCTTCTTAAACAACGATGAAAGATGCACATGTGAATTGCCCCGCCCCCTGCTGATACACATAAACAATAAACTCCCCCCATAATGCATGAACTAAACAAACTCAATCAAGAAAAATTGCAAACAAATACACGGTGGTAGAAATAGGTATACAGTAGATTTTTGTTACAAGGACGCTGGGACTGGCAAAGTTACCTCTTTACAACTGGAACGTTGTTATAAGAGGACAGCAAAACAAAGAAAGAAATTACTCTTTATAAGCAGAACCTTTTCATAATGACGGTTGACTGTATTTTCAAACATTCTGGTAGTTAATTACTCACAAATTGATCATACAAAAAAAAAGAATTTTTATTTAAATGTAAATCTTTTGGTTGTTTAAGGTGGTTTTGGTTTTCAAAATTAAATCCTTTCCGTCCAGACTGTGATGAACATTTAAATTTGCAACAGATTTTATCAAACTTCATTTTTGTGATATGACAGATGATGGCATTCCTGACGAGTATCTCTGTCCAATCACAAGAGAGCTCATGAAAGATCCAGTTATTGCTGCTGGTAAGTGATTGTTTGTTGTTTTGTAAATTTTCTATTAATCCTGTCGCAATTTTCAGATATAAATTGGTGGGAATACAATCACTAGTAAGTTTTGCAGTAACAATTTACGCAACGAATTCCCAAGCTGTTGTTCGTTCACAATTGTTTTTGTTTGGGTTTGGGTTTTTTCTTTTTTCTTCTTCTCACAAAAGTACATAACACCTTTGACACCAAAAGGATCCCCTGTAACTATTTGTTTTCAAAAAAAAAATTGTCTTTGAATTTAAAAGCTAGTTGTTGAGGTTACCTCAAAAAGAATTGGCAGTTGTAAATATTAATAATATTGATATCACATAGACATATCCGAGACAATGTATCGTTTTTGAGTGTTTTTAAATGTGTTCTTTTCTGTCGTACAGATGGGTTTTCCTATGAGAGGTCATCTATCGAGGCGTGGGTCCGAGGCAACAAGACCAGCCCCATGACCAATTCGCCTCTTGTACATGCCAACCTCACTCCCAACCGAAGCCTCAAGATGATCATTCAAAGACTTTATAATCTGTAACGAAAAGACAGTGAATAATGTGGAGTAGCAGTGCTGGACACACAATTGTAAAATAACTCAAACTCTCTTCATACCCAAATCTGAAGATTATTATCCAACGACTATAATTTGTAACGAAAAGGCAGTGAGAACAAATATGAAACAGTTTACACCGTCTTCATAACGAGATCTCAATATGATCATTCAAAGACTCTTCAAGTTGTAGGATTGCTGATCTTGGAATGTGGATACGAGGCAACAAGGAAGACTCAAGATGGTCGACCAAACACTTAAACTTGTAAGTCAGTTGGCTGTGAGTCTTTAAATCAAGGCAATATTGCATTGTGATTTCTAAGACACAAATATAAAATAGCTCTTCACCTGACCAAATTGGAATTTATTTCAGTGTACAAGGTTGAAACGGGATCATACCCACAGCTCTCTCATGATGCTGTGCAGCACTGAATACCCTGACATGTTTTACTAGGAGCCTTTCCAACCCTTTACAATATCTGACATTAAACATTAACTCAACACCCCAACTTTTGTTTTGTGGTTAGCCTGGCCTCTTGTAAAACATGATAAGTTTGCCAGTGCAGTCCTCAGTCCAACAGAATAAAACAAAAGATGCAGTTGAATTTTGATGGTTTGTTTAAATTATCTTCCAAACAAGTAAACTCTGCCAAACTCCTGCAAAGGGCTATGATCGCCAAGCTGGCAACAACCACACTCTCTCATACAAACATTGGTTTAACGTCTATGGTTATGAATTGCACAAATCAATACATTGTGATTCAGTAACTAGACGACAATACTTGTTCTAATCATTGTGAAGTCAGCGGTTAGCTTGGCTGGATTTGAACCAACAACCTTGAGAGTGTAAAGCATGCAGTCGAAGCACTTGACCATAGTGACAAGAGGGATGGGGAGGGTTGGGGTTGGTGTACTATTTGAGAGGTCATGAGATTATAAGATTTGAGAATTCAGAACTAACTCAATCCAAATCCATTGTCGCCATCTTAAACAATAACCAATGAATAGTAATCAATCATCAATGATTAATCGATATTCAATAATTAGTAATCAATAATCAATCATTAGTAATCAATAACCAATCATTAGTAATCATCAGTGTATTTATCTAATTCGACCAATTATTGATCTTTTAGGATGATACTTATTTTCTTTATTTAAAAGAATTTAGAAATCATTAGCCACTTCTTCTCTCATGATTGTTATTAAGCAAATTTAATATCATGAACTAACTAAATTTGTTCCTAGGACTGAAAAGGTTAGGGTTATAGTGTGAGGGTTAGGTCTGCGCATGGGATGCGTCTGAGTCCATGGGATGGTGCATCATCATTTTTAAGATGATTTGTTCAGAACAATCCAAATTATCTCTGTTGATCTTAATTGTGAGCTGTAAATAGATTTAACATATTATAACAAATGTTTTATATCATCACTGCACTATGGTTTACAAGTTATTTTATATGTGATAGTTGTGCTATTTTTGATGTACGGTCTGAATTCAATTATTAAGATAGAACATTTATGTAAATGCTGTTTTTTAAGGCATAGATCCAAATTGTTTTTCATGAACAGAACAACAACTATTTGTGGTTGTCAATTCTAATACCAGTACTGGAGGTATCTGACTGTATGTTTACTCGTCTTTGTACATTATTTTATTCCATCCTGTTTTGAAACAATTTTCATTGTTAAACTGGTAAATGTTATAACGGTATAGGGAAAAAACTAAAGCAAACACATTGATAAGTAACTAAAATAAAATAAATGAAAGTGCTACAAAACTTACATAGATGGTTGTCGTACAGGCTGTATAATAATTGAACAGTTATTTTTGAAGCCAATCAATCAGTATTTAGACAATCAGATTTGTTGCTGTATAGTTTTGCATAAATTTAAATAATTGCTTAGACTCCACAGAGGACCCATGCATGCTTCATTCGAGGATGCAAATATGCAAATCAGTTCAATGTTTTTAGAGTGTTTGACCAGTAGGTGTACTTTATGAGCTGAATATTCAGTAATGATTTCAGTCCCTTTATTTGTGTACATTGTTATGATGCACCTTGGATGTGTGGTGGGATTATTAAGAGTAAACTTGTTCTCGTTTCTCGTCCAGCAATCACTGATTACTTATATTTGCAATAAAATTCATTTAACATATTTTACATATTGTTTACCGTTGGTGTATATAAAGTCCTTGTATATATATATGTATACTAATCCAGATGGGCAAGGCATGTTTATTGTGTAATTAGAGGTAAATACAATTAACCTCAAATAAGATTTTAACAAGTAGTGATGCAAAAGCTATTATGGTGAGGTTTGAATTATTACCCCCCTCCCCAATTTTAGCCAAGAGGAATGTAAAGCAGAAAGAACAACAATACGCGAATACAGCAAACAGATCATCAACCGAGGAGTCGATGTTGTACTATTTTCTAAACTTTCTTGATGTATTCTGCAGGTTTAACATTATTTCATTTTTTAAATGAACTAATTTGGCGTATATCTGTTAAGATACCAAGTACATTTAACATATAATCAAAGAACACCGAGTGTTTTATCATGGTTTATGAGAATTTAAAGATGTTCATTTTGAACGAAAGTCCTTGTGGTGTCAGCACTTTTTATGCAAAGCGCGATTGTCATTTGTAAAAGTCGTGCCGTGCAAAATGTAAAAACTTGTTCAGTGTTATTATTATTAAGTCAAGAATCAAATGCCAAACAAGATATTCCTGAAGTTTCCCAGAAAGTAAACTGAGATTTGATGCCAGTGATATCCTATCCCTAGACTTTGAATTGAGAACAATGCCGGAGCCCCACGGCAGCCTGCAAACAAAACCGGCTTTTGAAAGTTTACTCGTACAACAAGTTGCCCCTCGAGATTTATTTTGTACTCGGCGGTGTTCCATTCCGTAACCATTGTGAGAGTTTAAGTTGTGTTGACACTTGTAAAAAAACCGGCTTGATTACCTGCGCAAACAATGCGCCCTCTAAGTGAGATTGTTTGAATAACGGCCGGGGCCACTAACTTGAATGTTTTTCCTTTCTGCTGTCATACATTCATAGCTAGCATGAGACGAAATAAATCAATACCGTGGTAGCTTTGTTTTTATGGCACTACTTTACCTAAGTATTCTTGGCGATGTTTATTAAGGTAAAGGGTTTATTTACATGCTACCAAGGATTTCTGTACGGGTGATGTGGGAGGGGGGGGGGCTAGTATTGACCAGTCACAACTTGGCACACTCCGCACTTGGTGACGGACATCTTTTGTGATAACAAGCTGCTGGAGCCCATCTCATGCTCGGTGATGATGGATGAGATCAGGACGGGATGAATTCAATTTTCGAAGTACAAAACATGATTTCTGACGAGGAACAGTTTGCAATGGAACTAAAAAAGCGACTGGTAGTAAATGGATCTCATTAAGCAGCTCTTCTGATCACAATGATGAAACAGAGAAGGCTTGTTAATTCAGCTGATAACTTCAGGACCACCACCGGCAACCAAAGCCCCAAAACCAAGAAACGGGTTCGTTTTCTCGATCACTCCTTTGCACAGGAATTAATTCGACGTGAAAAAGCTCGCCTTGAAGAGAAGATCAAATCTCTGCGTCAGGCGTATGACTTTCGCCAAACTGTATCCGGCAACGGTGAACCGATAACAGATTCACAAACTAATACTCGCAACCAGGAAAGAAGAGATTCAGGTGCTCCAAAGAAAGCTGAAGAAGATGAGGATGAAGAAGATACAAACTCTAAGAAATCAAGGGAGGTGTCACGCACGAGGATAGCTCGACGCGGATTGCTGTCTGCTGAGAGATTGGCGGAGTTATCCAAACCAAAAAGCAAGAGTGGAACACTGCCGACCAATTCATCCCGCCGTAACGCCATTGTGACGGCATCACCAGAGCATCTCAAGCTAAGCATCCCGGAGAGATCTCCTCGGACGATTCCACAACTCAGACGTCTCTCTGGAGATGAAGTGGATTATCTAGTCCAGCCCAAGACATTACATGAATTCCAGAGACTCACTGAGATTAGCTTTCCACCGAGTAAAACTTTAAGAAATAGTGGAAGGGGCCCCAGACAAATGGGTAGCGGTACTCATCAACAGACTGGTCAGTATTCATTTAGTGCGAGGGGATTTAAAAGTAAAAACTCATCTAATCATTTGGATTCAGTTCGTGCTGTCAATGCAGACATCTCTAAACAGAACTCTAAACCATCATTCAAGATGGCGGCACTTGGTGTTCTCTCAATGAAAACACAAGAAAGAGAAGATCTCTCGCCCAAATCGAATCAAATCAGCATATCGGACTTGTTCACAAAATCCCTCCCACCAAAGTTGGAGCTGCAGCAGAGAGCCAAATCGTCGGGGGCAAGTTTCGACAAGCAGTCGGATGTTCCTGGCGCAAGGGTCTTGCGTCTTCGGCCGAGGAAGTCAGCTTGGTTAGAGCTGCGAATAAGTTCGAGGAATCCGATCACAACAACCGAATCTCAGCAAGATACATCGGTGGACAAGCTGAAAGACACAGTATCTCCAGAGACAGGAGAGAATAAAGTGTCTGCTTTCACTTCATCGGTAAAATATCATAACTGGAAGGATCATAAATCTGTTGACGTCGATGAACTGACCAAAAACCTGTCTAAATGTTCGTACCTAAGAGGGGCCGATGAGGAAATGGATATAAGAGAAATTTTTGCACGGTAAAATATGTTGTTGTTTTTTTAATTATGAGTCTATAAACACAACCCCTTAAACATGGGGAGAGTTAGAGATATATGAAGTATCACAGCGTTTGGAAGAAGAGTCAGACGCTGTGATTTTTTTGATTTACATTTTTGAGCATTTTTGCATTATTATATACAATGTAAGCAGACAACGAATAACTTAAAGATCAATTATAAAGATAAAAGTGTTTAATCTTTTTTAAAACTTACAAACTATTTTCAATGTGACATTTTGCCTGTCATTGACTTGATATCAGTCCTGAAAAATATTGCCCTTTTAAAACTATTCACGCGAGACAATGTTCCCCAACTCTCGCAGTTTTGCATTTCCATTTATCAAAAACAAAAATCTAAACGTCCGAGAACGTTTAACATCTACTCTAGTTTGATGATATTTTAACAGGTTGTTTGTATGGAATGTTTATTGAAAACCAGAGAATAGGAATGCATGGACTAAATTCCAGGAACCAATGACGTGTCATAATTATTCTTTTTTGTGAAACTTTTTGTTGGAAAAGCGCCCCTTTCCTGTCTGGAAATTATTTTCAAAAACAGAGGCACCTTGTTGTAAACTAGTGTATAGATTTTTCAAAACAAAATTGCCCACGTTTTTGAGGGAAAAGGTTTACAAGCGTTTGATTTTAATTGCAAAAACACTGTAGCGATGGATACATTTTACAATACGGTAATTATATTACAGGCTGCAGGTAAAGTCAATAATGTTACATTACGTCATCCGCAGAATATTATGCAAATAATTTGATAAAACTTTCGTTTCACAAGTTCATTGAAAAGGTTATTTCTGTGAATAGCTTAAAGATACTCTTCGATTTCACTGATGTATATACAATATTTGTTTTGTCTTCGCTGTATCTAGTTTCTGCATCCATTGTATTAAATAATTTGAAAGACAAAGACAACTGCATTGCCGACAACTAAAACCTTACCGTTAGTTAAGCAAGTTATACATCAAGTCATGTGAAAGTGTGATAATCATTGTAAATCTTTTCGCTTGAGCTTGGAACTATTTACCATTGCGACATCTGGCGCGTGTCTTGGCCCAGCGATCTAGTACCTCAGACTCAAGTTTTGTCACTGGGTTCAATCCCGGTCATGACGTTTACGTCATTGAGCAAGGCACCATAATCAATTCTCTAAATCCAGGTTTATAAATGGGAATCCGAAAAGACTGAGACAGTTTGTGTTGGATTAACAACCCCTGAGTGTTAACTTAAGCGGTTAGAGCTGTATGCTTCCTCTGGTGACGGGAAAGTTTGAGGCATTGTGCAAGTGTAATAATATGCCTATTGATCAGGGTTAATTAATGTTGTAAAGTGCCTTGATCTAGGTACTAGAATATTACTTTGTGTTAATAAATTATTATTATTATATTAAAGCTGTTTCACCCATTTGATGTTTCCTTTGGAGTACAATTTCTTTCGAGGTGATCGGCTTCTGTCGCCCCTAGATGGCTTCTTCCGGTGTTTCATCAATTTGTTCATAGCCTTGGTTACTTTCTTCTTCCCATGCCTCCATTTTATATGAGCTACCTTCCTCATTGGCAACATCAACCTTCTGCTTTCGTTTCTTTGCCCTGTTGAAAAAGGTTTGTTTTCTTCAGATTAGTGCGTACGACACATGACTCTTGATGGTCTGCCATCATGTGTTACACACAAAAACACTAAGCAGCTTTCCAAATGACTGAAACCTTTGTACTAGGCGCACGTTTGCGTCTGTGACTGGGCAGTGGATTAAGGGGTGGAGTTTGGGTCAAAGTTGAAATGTGGGGAATTTTAGACACTGTCTGAATTAGTTGCTACAGATACGGCTACGGCTGTTGCTATAAGGATGGCGTAGGTCGCAAATGGGTTTAAAAAAAAGAAAAAAACATCCCCTAGTTAACATTTTATTTCAATGTTAATTTCAACCAATTATTTGTATCATATGAAATTTGAAATTGTATTTATAACAAATTGCTATGGTAATTTTATGTTTCAAGATTTTATATAAGTAGAATAATTTCATATGAACAGGCAATAGTCTTCGTTCGAGTTGCTTTCTCGTGACACGCGTGAGACTTGCAGAGTCTATAAAAGTTCGTTCGCAACTGAGATAGAATGATGGGAGCAAAGACAAAATAGTAATGGGAAATGGTTACCTTACCTGCATGCTAGAAACACGGGTATGTATACCAGTATACTGCCTGATACACAAGCAAGCACTATGATATACCAGTATTCACTTGCCCACGTCTGAAATACAATTCAATTTGACTTTATTAATTAATTTGCAATTCTTGACGAAAATGATAAATATTTCTCATTTTATTTGAACTAAGTTGGTTTCTGGTAAAACGAATCATTTTCAAAATACATTATTCAGAAATACACCATTTTAAGGAAAGTAAACTACAGTTCAAAATTATTGTTAAAAGTTGAAATGAAACTAACTTTTCCCGATCTTGGGGCGACCTCTCCTTGAAATGGACTGTATGACATAATTTCATCGATGACGTCATCATCCATCTCTTTCATCATGTCAGTAACATCCGTTGGCATCAACGCAGAGCCGTTCACAATGACTAGATAGGTTACCTGTGTAACTGGTTCCCTGTAAGAGGTGAATCAAAAAAAGTTTGTTTTTACATTCATCCCGTTATGAATATTTTTTACTACCCTCTTTGGAATCAGCTGGGTTCAGTTTCCCAAGCTGGTGGAAAAAGCTTGTCTGAAGTATGTGTAGACTTGGCTCAAGTCAGGCCCCGTGCTTGGTCCTTCCTGAAGACTCACACAAATCGTTATAACGTTCACGCTCAAGTCTATGTGATTGACGTTGATACATTGATATTCCTTGAGCACACGACCTTGGTAAGCGGACGTTTATTTGATGTTTGGAACTCATTAAAGGCCTTGTCATGTTCATTTGTAAAATGTTTTGATCAAACAGCCTATTTGTTTAGAAATGAGCATCACTTTTCACGGTTTGAAAACAATAGTCCCCTCAGAAATTTAGAAACTTAAATCTGTGCTTAAAATGTTGGCTTTATTTTGTACATATTATTCTCTAGCTCACCCTGTCGACTTCGATTCGTATTCATCTCTTGATACAACGACGACCTCTACCGTCGTGTACTTGCCAGTCTCATCGTCCATTGATGACTTGACGAGGTTTTCTGTGTCTGTTTGAAACACCTCTGTTTCAATAGTTGATCCGTCCACCATAATGACATTGGAGTGAACTTCAACGTCTAAAGAGGCAGCATGATAGAAACGAAGCATAACTAGAATGAGTGGGAGGAAATACAACCTAAACAGAAAAACTGTTGATCCTAATTCTGGACTTGTCTCCATTTGGACTCTAGGACGTTCATTGACATAAGAAAAGCTCCCTAAGACCCGAATCAAGAATATTTTTTCTGCACGAAAGCCAAATTGACTAACTTTGGCCACGGGCGGGTGTAGCCGGCACAGTGGACAGTATTTGAAGCAAGCCCGATGTTGTTCTATACCTTTATATGCATACACTTAAAACAGTCTGTGTCTCTTCTTTGTGTATTTGCTGTTTTCAGCTCAATCCATGATAATATTTCGTCAGAACACGTTTTTATTAATACAAATCTGTCAATACACATTACAATAAACTTGCCTATTTCACAATTCATCCCGTAGAATTGGACATGACAGAGACACCTATACTCCTCGTTACCCTCTCCAAGCACACACTCTCCCTTGTTGAGACACGGGGTTGGAATGCATGCATTTTCGATCGCTGTTTCACATTGTCTGCCTGTAAAGCCATTTTCGCACGAACAACTGAAACGGAATTAAAATGTTCTGATGAGAATCTGACTGAAAAGTAATTAGCTTAAGCATCAAGATACTGTCAACACGCTTGGTGGCGCTGCATACGTAGTGGCATTTTCATACCGCCCTGGCTCTGACTCTAACCTCGGCCCTGGCACTTTGTAACAGAAACCACACATTTTATTTATGAATATTATTTGGCCTAAGCTGTAGCCGGAGCCCAAATTGTGGTTGGAGAAAAGACCACGCTGTTAACCCACATGTCTGCTGCCACCATGCGTTTCAAAAGTTTCAGTCCTACTCAAAATTACCTGAATGTCTCTTCTATTGAAACACACGTAGCGTTATTGAAGCACGGGATGTCAAAGCAGTAGTCGCGTTCCAAACACTCTACTCCTTTGAACCCAGGCTTGCACACACACGAGTAGTTCCCAATATCATTCCTACAGTCAGCTCTCTCAGAGCAAACACCCTGATTCAACTCGCATTCATTGATGTCGTCATCACAAAGAGGGCCTTCGAAACCAACTGGACATGCGCAAGCAAATGCATGCTGGGAGGTTGTTAAGCATGTTGCCCCGTTGAGGCAAGGAGACGATATACACGGGTCAACTTGACTGCAGTTTGTACCGGAATAACCATCGAGGCATGCGCATTCATATCCGTTAACTTGATCCAGACAAAAGCTGCCATTTTGACATGGTTGGTTCGCACATTCATCTATATCCACCTCACAGTTAGCTCCTTGGTACCCGGCTTTACACGTACAGTTATATCCGGGGAGTTCATTTGAACAGATTGCCTCGTTTTGGCAAGGATCACTATTACAGCCGTCCTCATAGTCACAAAACTCACCGATATAACCTTCCGCACAAATACATCTGAAGCCATTATCCAAATCCACACAAGATGCGCCATTTTGACAAAGTAAACTGGCACATTCATCTATATTGACTTCACACCGCGCCCCTTCAAAACCTTGACTACAGTTGCAAATAAAAGAATTGGCCATATCAACACAGATTCCATAGTTATAACACGGGTTGCTCAGACAGTCGTCGATATCAATCTCACAGTGGGTGCCATCAAAGCCTACTGCGCATGTACAATTGTAACCAATTGGGAGATCTTGGCACACAGCTCCATTTTGACATGGAGTACTATCACAGTCATTAACAAGATCAATCTCGCAGAAATCTCCCGCGAATATCTCGCTACAGTTGCATGAAAACGATCCTATCGAATCGACACATGTTCCTTCATTGAGGCATGGGTTGCTCAAGCATTCATCAATTTCTTTCCCACAGCGACTTCCAGTGAATCCCTGAGCACATAGGCACTCGACCCCATCTACCGTATCCGAACAAATTCCACCGTTTAGACAAACACTCCCGGTACAGTTCGTCAGCTTGATATCACAAATCTCGCCTGAAAAACCTGCCGGACAACTGCATTTGAACCCATTTATGTCATCTTCACATGTGCCATCACCACATGGATTGCTCAAACAGTCGTCGATATTTGTCTCGCAATGAACTCCTGAATATCCGATGAAACAGTCGCAAAGAAACATGTTCACTAAATCGGTGCAATTGCCGTTGTTTTGACAAGGGTTGCTAGAACATTCGTTAACCTCTGCTTGACAGTCGAACCCCTGGTAGCCGTCAGAACACAAACAAGTATACCCAGCTGTTTCATCCACACAAGTTCCGTTATTCCCACATGGGCCACTCATGCATTCATCAACCTCGATCTCACAAAAAGTGCCCTCAAAGCCACCGGCGCATACACAAGAGAACACCCCTATTGAATCCAAGCAGGTGCCATTGTTAAGGCAGGGGTTGCTGGCACATTCGTCAACCTCAATATCGCAGAACTCACCAACAAACCCAAGTGAACAGTTGCAAAGGTATCCATTCACATAGTCTAGACAGACTGCACCATTCTGACACGGATCACTGCCGCACTCATCAACTTCATCATCACAATTCTCACCTGTAAATCCATCACTACATATGCAAATATAACCATTAACCTTATCTTGACAAGTTGCCGAATGTTGGCACGGAGCACTAATGCAATCATTGGTGTCAGTTTCACAGTTTTTTCCGTGGAATCCATTTGGACAGTTACATTCATATTCGTTGACTCTATCGATACAAGTGGCGCCATTTTGACATGGGTTACTGGAACATTCGTCGATATCTGTGCTACACAAACCATCTTCAAATCCTGCAGCACATGTACAGTTGAAGCTGTTGACCAAGTCTGTACATGTACCATTGTTAGAGCAAGGACTGCTGGAGCATTCGTCAATTTCTTCTTCACAAAGCAGCCCGATGAAACCATCTTGACAACTGCAGATAAACTCAT
>CM021534.1:20386511-20403830 GCA_010994315.2 Pisaster ochraceus
TGAAGGATGAAGGGTGAAGGATGAAGGATGAAGGATGAAGGATGAAGGATGAAGAAAGAAGAAAAAATAACGAAGAACGAAGATTGGACAAGGATGGGGAAATCCAACTTCTTTTTCAACTGGCAACCAAGCCGTCGAAAAATCTCTTGCACAAGAAGTAGACATACATGTTAAAAATAATATATGACATATTCGTTAGTCTTTGTTATTCAGAGACTACTGAGTTAGCACTGAATTGTGTGTTTTCCAGGGAAGAAATTCTGACCACACTACCTTCCTAAAAGCTCAATATTCCTGTTAATGAGTGCAGATAATATGATGGGGTGTGGCTGTCAGAGAGAAGTTGCAATTTTTGAGGTTGATCGGTTCCCGGATAAAAAGATGGAAGACATTCCTTTTCTAAACATTGGTTATCAATCAGTAATACTGATCGTTTTCTTCTCTTGTCTAAGCTACGTTTGGCAACATCAGCAGCTATGTTTGAAAAGAGTCATCCAAAGGAATCGAACCCTTTTGGTCAAAGAAGATTGGACGGGTGCCATCATCCCAAACATACAAAAGGGCCCGTTGCCTTATTCGGATGGGAAAACAACGATTCAAATCTGCGAAACAACCCAATTCCATATTTTACCTCTTTTTTTTGCAGAAATCTTACTGCTAATAATCCAGGTAGTTTACGGTTACGATAGTAATTAGTATGGGGCACCATCCTGCCCTCTTGGTTCTTCAATCAAATTTTGTAGCAGTTGATTGATTAAAGATTAATTCTTTCTGTAGATATCACTTTGATAATTGATAAGTGAATGGGCTTTTCGTGGCTTAACACGAAGTCAACGTCAATATTGATCGCGCGACACAGGTTAAAGTTCAAGCTAGCAGAAGTCGCTATTTAGGAAATCAACATAACAACCCATAAGTACTAGCAGGAGTTGTTGACAAATTAATGTTGTTGTTTTTTCTGTTTAAGATTCCTAGTCGTGGTAGAGAATGAAACGACACGGTCGAATAAAAATTAAGAACAGAGACTCTGGCGAGCCCAACGTTTTTTCCGCTTTCCCCAATTAACAAGGCGCATTAAGGGCGAGTGTGGGCGGGGAGGGTTGGGAGCAACTCCAGCTAGGCAATAATGGGAACAACTTTCAGCCTTCAACCGTTAAGACAGTTATTCCATTGTCTGCTTGGACGGGGAGGGGGGGGGCTTTGGGTTGTAGACTGTCGTATTATGTATTATATTTTCTGCATCATGCAAAGATTTAATTGTTGACATTTTTTAATGAGTTTGGAAAAGGTCTCTGCGTAGGCCCGAATTGGTTCATAGAACTTTACTGCTCAGGAATTGCTTTCTGGATTGAAATTGCTTTCTTTCATAAGACAAATTCTCTGATCAGTCTTGACGAGAATGGACTGTCGTTAGCCAAGTAAACATAACATATCCAAATAAATCCAGCATACAGATTTCCTTTAATACACAGACCATGAGGACTGATGTCAACGACGTGTCTTTGAATAACTATTTTCGAGTTAAGGGGCTATTCAGAATAGTCAATGTTAAAAAAGTTCACAAGAAATGACTGAAAATCGAAATTTAGTTGAAAAAGAAGTATATAAATTAACAATTGAAAAAGAAGAAGACAAAAAAGTACCCATCTGGCCAAGATCGTCAATTTAATTCCTGATAAACTACAAAGTTGTTTGTTTAACCCAGAAAAAAACATCGAAAACTACTGATGTTGGAGACCTTTGGTCTAAAATTGTTAATTTGAGGCATTACTTTATTCTTCAGTGTATAGATTATATTATGAATCCATTTAATAATTACAAATCTGAACTTTGAGTTAGTGCCAGGTGGGTGGGTCAAAACAATTTCGAAAAATATCATAAAAATCGAAATTTGACTACTCTGAATGGCCCCTTATGCAAGAAAGAAAAGAAAAAACCTTCTAGCGCTATTTTGAAGGATTAGTTTTTCCCCAGGTACCTATATAGTTATAGTCAAAGAACCTGTTGTGCCAACGAACCACGATGCTCTAATGAATACGTTTTCATGTAAGTACTTTCTAGGTCAGAGGAAACGAACAAGAAAACAAATGTTTGGCGCAATTGTAAAGGATTTGTCCAGCATCTCAAAGTCCAACAAAAGTCAGAATTCCATGACTATGGATACGTCTAGACTCGACACCATAGCATCTGTGCATAACAACAAAGTTAACCTCTTGTGGCACAGAGTGTACGAGTATTGCAACGCTTCATGCACCAGCTATTCAGTTTATGCAGTGCACCTTGATGGACCGAACCTTTGTGTTTGGAATGAAAATAGTAGAAAGAATGGAATCAGTAGGCAGTAAGAATGGATCTTGGGTACTTTGATATCTGCACTACGTGTACACGTATATGGGTGTATTGTACAGTGGATAGTCATTGGATAGTGCAGGTCCAGTGAGGAACAAGTCTGTAAACAGTGGCAGCATTCCGTTGCAGAAAAACGAACAGGGTGAGTACAAATTCGTTGGTACACATGGAATCCATTTTGTGTCTGGATTGCCTGAAGTTGATTGAAAATTAACCACGGTGTAAGGAATACCAGTGCACAATCACAACACAATCTTCATTTGGGTGTCATACTTTTTACACGCAAGGTGATTGTACTACATGTACATGAACAGGCGCAGATTCAGGATAAGCTGACCAACACTATTCCGTGCCGAGACAACCCCCTCCCCATGTTCCACTGTTTTATGCTCTTAGGTCTGTGACCAAGTTTGATCCTTGTCGGGAACAAAGATGCATAATTGCAGTAACACTATTTACAAAAGTTGGTGTGATGTTTCCTTTGGGATATTTTGCCGACTACAGATTCAGATTCAGAACATCGATTCTACAGAGAGATACCGTTATTTTGTGACTGGAGAGGGTGAAGATTCAAGTTACTACCTGGGAATAATATGAATTACCCACGGTTGTGCCAACTCATGCGAGCGAAGCACAAAGCCTGATGGGGTTGGGTTCGGGCCCGCTTTAGGACCCCTGGGAATTTTGAACATTAGGTGCTCTCTGGTGCAATCTTGGACATGAGGACTTTCTGGAAGTTTTATTACCCGATCAACAGTTTTCCGGTTTTCAATGGTGAAAATATCCATTGAAGACAATCGGCGGCCTGTTTCTTGAGCAGGCTTCGCGGTAACTAATAACAAACACGCAGTTGTGCAGCATTTTCTTTTTTAATTGCAAAATGATACTTTATTCTTCTCTTTAGCTTATGTCTCCCCTTTTCTCTGTTTATTTTTTCCTCTTATAACAAATAGTTTTAAAAACAGTTAAATTACATCATGAAATCTCATATTTGGGGAACTTTTAATCTAAAATGTCAAGATTTCAAATCGAGGCACGAGGTGAGGCGGACACTGATATAAACTGGGTAAAAACATTTCAGACTGAAAATGTTACAAAAATACAAATTATTTCGTCGAAAACATCATTCCAAATAAGAAGTTCTTGTATAAACCATGCATCTCTAAGAATGGGTTATATTTTGTTTTCATATTCGTTATTGGTTGACAGTTTTAAATAATTACATTGTTTCTTTCTTGAATGCAGGTAGCGCTGTCGGGTTGACTAAAGCTTTATTTGAAGTGGATTAATAAAAATAAGTCCCCCCCCCCCGAGCGATGTATAACCCTGGCGATGACACTCTAGTAATCGAGAGGAAGGATGTAGTAGACACAGAGACAGAAGATGAAGACGATGATGCGTCTTCATCAGGGAAGAGATACAAGGGGTACTGCTACGGGAGACTTAACCCAGACCTTCTCCTCTGCAAGATCTTCTATTTCACTTTCTATGGTTCTTACGGGAGCTTGTATCCACTCATCGCAATCTACTTCAAGCAACTGGGTCTCACTGCTGCACAGAGCGGTATCCTTGTTGGCATCAGACCATTCGTGGAGTTCTGTGCCGCGCCCATGTGGGGTGCGGTCGCTGACTCATGGCGTAAGGCTAAGTTTATCTTGCTATTCTCCCTCGTCTCATGGATCGTATTCACCGAAGCTATTGCTTTCGTCCAACCTGGAAATACAGTTTGTGTCATGGTAAATTCTACCAACCCCAATATTACCGTCGTTGTGGGTAGCACCGACGTGAAGATAACTCACGTTGCAAGTGTCCCTGATAGACATGTGGATGTGGTAGTCGTTGACGAGAAAACACCCCAAAAAGAAAAATCTGTTACCAAGAGAAAATATTCGAATACACTTCGAGAGGATGTACGTTTTCTTAATGAGTCATTCACTGCAGAAAATGAGATATTTACTACCGACGAGAACAGTTTATCCAAGCCTCCCATTGTTGCCCAAAAACCCTTGGATCATACTTTGACTTTTATCAAGTACAAGCATGAGAACACGGAAACTGTGTTTATTCTGCTCCTTCTGTTGATGATTGTTGGAGAGTTTTGCAGCTCACCAACTATTACCCTTGCCGACTCGGCCACCCTTGGTTACCTCGGCCATCAACGGATGGAGTTGTATGGCCGCCAGAGAATGTTTGGCTCCCTAGCCTGGGGTCTCATCATGTTTCTTGAAGGCCTGATCTTGGAAAGGACTAAGATAGTGACTGAAGAATGTGATGGTTTCGCGGTGCAAGAGACGGAAAATTACTTCATTTGTTTTGGCACGTACGCTGTGCTCATCACCTGTGCATTCTTCATTGCCACTCAACTTACCTTCACGTATCGGTCAGCGGAAAAGGAAAAACTCCCAAGTTATAAAGATCATTCGTCTGATGAAGTGATTCTGTTACAACGAGTTAATAACAGTGGGAAACAAAAAGATTCAGATTTCAGTAAAAAGGAGAAACCAGATGTCCTTGAAATCAACGACGATGAAGAGCCAAAATACAGCGAGGTGCTTGGCCTCTACGCCAGCATCCGATACGGTACAGTGTTGTACGTCGTCTGGTTTGCAGGCTTCGGATTCGGGTTTCTCTTCACCTTTCTTTATTGGCATCTCAAGGAGCTTGGAGGACCCCCGACCCTCTTTGGAGTTGCATCTATCGTGAACCATTCATCTGAGGTAACTGGGTACTTCTTCAGCAGCTGGCTGATGCGTAAGATGGGTCACATTCCACTGATATGCTTGGGATTGCTGTGTTTTGCTGTTCGCTTTATTGTCGTCTCTTGGTTGGTGAACCCATGGTGGGTACTCTGCGTTGAATCACTACAAGGTAAGTTTGGCAAAAAGTATTCAATATTTTTTACAGCCACTGAAATCAACTTGAAAGACGCTTAACTTGGGGAAGAAAAAATAAAGTTTGGAACTTTGCATGGCAAGGTGTGCGGTAACACAATGTACAGTACATGGATCAGCTGTCCATGTGTTGCTGTAGCTCTGAAACGAACCGACATTGTTTGTTTATTAGTATTACTGCATATTTTTTTGTAAAATTTCAACATCGGTATTTGTTCAATTGGTCATTTTGTTGTTGTTGACTGGTTGTCATCTTAGTTTGATTGATTGGGTGTAGAGAAACACTGGAAATTGGGTTAATACCGTTAAACCCTCATGTTATTTAATGTTTTCACTCTCACGGTATTTCATTTCAAAAGTATTTCTTGACTCCTTGAACTAAATTGTCTTCTGACAATTATGTTTCCTTCGCAAACTTTTTGAAATTCCATGCATGATTTTTGGCGACAGTTTTGTTGAGTACTGTAAATGTCATCATGATTTGAATCTCAATATTATTTCTCAAAACACTTTTTGAAATTTCCAACAACCAGGATTAACCCACGCTGCTATATGGGCAGCCAGTACCTCTTACATCGGTGCTGCCACCTCCCAGAAAAATCGATCGTCTGCCCAGGGCATTCTACAGGGCGTATACCACGGGTTAGGCCGTGGATGTGGAGCTATCTTCGGCGGCATGATCATAACAGCGTACGGTGAGTATTTACTACCCTTTGCCTGGTCTAGTTTCAATCTATGTGATGTTTTCTTTGTTGTTTTGCTCAGTTAAGGTACACTAAAAACCTCAATCAGAATTGACCTTTGACCTGACCCATTTCTGGGTCAGTGTGACCTAAAATCTGTGTCAGAAGTACCCAAAATTGACGCATAATCCGAGTTAAAATTCCACTTCTTAATCGGGTCAGCCTGACCCCAAAATGGGACAGGTCCCCTGGGACCGGAAGCTGGGTTTTTGAGGGTTGTGTACTTAAATGTATTGTTATTCTCATCAGGTACCGTCACTGCCTTCAGAGGAATTGGAGTGTCTTATGTGATTGTTGTTCTCATCTTTGCATTTGTTCAATACATGGAGAGTGGTGATGATGAGACAAATAAAAAAGAGAACAATGATGACGCCCTTTCGCACGTGACTCAGGAGACGGATTTAACTTATGAAGATGAGGGCGCCACCTCTCGTTTAGAGGAGGATAGCGACATGGATGGAAGCAGAACAGAATGACGGAGGCCATTTCCTAGAGTCACTCCTTTTTGTGAAAAAGGGACTAGAGAAATCCCTTTTTTGAGAACTCACATGTAGAAATATTTTGTCACAATATTTAAAATCTCTTTTAGGTATTCTTGAGGTACTTAATAATGATGACACGGTAGTCAAAACATTGAAGTTACAGAACAGACTAACTAACGCGCAAAATGTTATTTTGCTTGCTTTATTATCCCCCCCAAAACAAAAAACAACAACAACAACAACAAACAACTAAAAAAGTTCCAAGGCAAAAAAGCATTTGTAACTCCCACATTCGATGCATTCCCACATATTTATAATGTCTACTCTACTCTATAAAAATGGTAAGGCAAGCTCTTTTTTGAAATGTTTTAAAAGTTAAGCTGTACGCGATTCGGTTACTTATGGGTATTTATATTGTATTTGTTTTCACAGGAGTTTTTCAAATGTTTCTTTTCAACAACTGTTTCGTAAAGTAGTGAGTTTCAATTAACTTTAAAACGAAATGTATGGTGTTGCCATGGCGTTTCTTCCCTTTATATCTTCGACAACAGAAATTAACACATGCACATGTACAGATAAAAAAATGACACTAAAATGTATTGGGTCATATAACAGATGCTTTGTTTATGATTAAATTGATTTAAAACTCCTCTATTGATAATATATATCAATAATTGATTATAGTAACAATAATAAGTTATTGCCATGTTGACAAAAATGTGTTTACGATTTCTTGAAAAAGAAATCGCTATGGTTACTTTATGACTTCAGGCATGCATTCTCGAGCTTCAACTCTAAAACCATACACTCTAAAACTTCTGGTCAGGGTCGACCCAGATTCCACGTACCAATTTCAGGGTCTTTAAGACCCGGCATCTGTGTCAAAAATGACCTAGATAAAGGTCAAACTAATCCGAGTTCAAAAGCATGTTTAAAACCAGTTGCTGGGTCATGTGTCATGGGTCATGGGTCATGCCCCCTGGGACTCGGAGTCCGGGTCAAGTCTGACCCTGGAGGTTTTAGAGGTTAGGCCAAAAGGCCTACAGTGACCGTCGGAATTATTGGTTCAACATAGCCGTACTAACTTTATGTTCAGTAAAAGAAGAGAAAAGTTCCCTTTTATTTTCCCTCCAGTTTTCCATTCTTGTGACAGTGTTGTAACTTATAGAAGCCGACTTCATATTTTCACGTTTATAAATGTCCCTTTTCGAAACTACGGTTCTTGGCTTGGGCTTGGGCTTTGGCTTAGGCTCCGTTGGTTATTCTGTAAATGCGATCTTTCCTTACGGGGCTTCAAGCAGACGGATGGAGCCTGTAAGCCTGGGCCCAAGCCACGGTTTCGAAAACAGCCGTAATAACCTGAGTGCATAGTAGAATAATAATTATAGCGTTATTTATAAAGTCAGAATAGTAAAAATTTCAAAAGGTTGGTGAAAGAAAATAAACATTTAAACTCATAACATTTTATATTTCTTAGGTCTGCTATTTCCCCCAATCTGTTTTTGAGATGGCAGCCCGCATACAAAATGGGTGCCAAACATAGGGCTATTTTACAACCTCGTTCCCAGGAGTAATCGATCTCGCCGTTCCCCTTTTTCGCATGAGAAGTAGACTATCCGCCATGGATCGATACGACGCGCTGCCCATGGTAGCAAAGCTAGCAATTGGCCCTTTGCACAACGCGCAGCGCACTTACATGCGCCTATCCTGTCCACCATTTTGGGAGTAAAAATAGACTCCCTTTTCACTCAATCCCGAGTTTTTTCAACCAAGGTTGGAATTCTATGGGAAGCCAAACAAAGCAACCACTCATGAGATATATATTTTTTTAATTGAAAGTTTGCACAATGAAAATAGATTTTGTCACAACATATGTTAACGCGATTGAATATTTTGGTAACACTTGGCCGTACATGCCAACCAGTGCGGTTTGTTTATCAATAGAAAGGACTAGATCACATGTTAATGTCACGCCAACGTTACCGGCCTTCGACCAATCAGAGTGCATAAAAACAAGCAGCAGGAGAACAATCAACTATGTTAGAAGAAACGATAATATTAACAGCGAAAGATGAAACATTTAGTCATTACACCGCCCTCTACAGTTGCAACTATTCAACATAAAAGCCACTATGATTGCGAGGTCCTTGGGAACAAGACTTATGGGAGACTGTCTGCCACAGTTATCGTTTCTCTTTCGTTAAGCACCGATCGTCATTTACGCCTATTGCTTCTCTAAATCAAAACCGAAGCAATTCTCCTTGCTTTTGATAAGCATTTAGGCCTTTATATTTCTGCAGAAACTTTTTTGACAGTGCTGCCAAAAAAATGTACATACTTCTCCATCAACTTTCTGGATCTATCAGTTTCCACGATTATCCCACATTAATGTCCACAGTCTGATTCGATATTCATTGTCTGATTTATCCATTCGCCCAATTCTCATACGCGTTGATATCACCCTTCAATGGACAGTGCTGCCATTTTTCGGCACGTAAACTGTCTCCATCCGGCCAGTGGCTATCTACTAGACACGATGTGCCACCATTGTATGATTCATCTATTATTTTTGTATGCAAATCAAAACAAATGTAATATCATTTCTCACACTCGGTATCTACGTCAACTATTGTGTTGGTTCTCCATCCTCCTGATTCTCAGTTGTGCCACTTTCCCTCCTCTATGTGTCATTGCAACCATTCCAGAGATTGGTGCCTGCTGTCTGATTAAACGCTTTCAGAAAAAGGCCCTAAATGTAATCTTGTTTGGAATGTGAGTTTGAGGTGGCCAGGTTTGCTTGTGATTCGGCACATGTGCGATTTGCTTCGTATGAATCCATCTTGTCTGTTATAATGAAGTAACATGACTCATTGTATCGATGCCAATCACGAGGACAGATTAATTCAGCCAAAAGATGGCCAGAACAAACACACAGAGCTAAAATTACTGGAATAATACCCAAGATTCTGTAAGACAGAAATAACACTACAAGAATGTGTCAAAAAGGACTCGTATTTAGTATAAAGATTGTGAGTGCATCAAAACTGTATTTTCCCGTTGAAAAGAAATGGCTGCTCTCTTCAGCTCCTGTTAGCTTAAGTAGATTGGTAACGATGGAAGAACCAATCCAAAATGCAGGCAATCATTCATATCTCTATACAACAGTGTTTATCCCATTTCCATGGCAACAAGTGATCACCGCGAGGCAATTCCTTTCATTTTGCTTACTTTATTTTATCGATCAGCATCGCTTCATTACAAACAAAAAGTGCTCTTTAATTGTCAATTTAATTTCTGACCTCGACACAAGTTATTTCAGGAGGGAAAAGTAAAAACACTTGCAAACGCCTTGTGACAACCGGTCCTCCCCTTATTTGAAACCTTGATCATTGAGTTACAACTTACCAGAGTAAAATGTAACATGGGATTGTTATAATCGATGTACTAATTTTAAGGTTTTTAAAACTATTTTTTCTATTTACACGCAAACATTTTATATTTGGTTTTTACCTCCACGTCAGATTCTTTTCAAAAAGTTTTAACAGTAAACGTTTTATTAAGAGCAAAGAAAGGGGGCTCGTTTAAGAAAAACAAGAACGGAAACTTCAGTTCTTAAACGTGGTCATTATGCGCCCCATCGAACAATTCTTGCACCTCACTGTGCCCCCTTAAACTACCCTATACGGCGAACACTATTTGTTTTAAGTAACTGTGGTTTTCAACATCATACCTTTCTGGTCTTCATGTAAAATAACTCGGGGGTAGCTGAAGACAGGAATTGACATTCCTCCTAACACAGTCTACGGTTTGTAGGGTGTTAGTCCGGTGGCTTAGGGCCAATTTGGGGAAAAATCGTGACACGCTGGATTATAGCATCACATTGTACAGTTATTCTATAGGTCCCATATAGAATCATTCTAGAGGGGCTGCCCGGTTTGGGTGACCTAGGTCAAGGTCAGACTGAGGTCAAACTTCACGTAGTATTATAATACCGCCTGTCAAATTTTCACCAATAGAGGGCCGCTTCCGCATATCCTTAAAACCACAGCGCTGTGTATACATTTGCCATGTGTATGTAAGACCATACTCACTCGTGTATAGTATCACTATCAGCCTGCTTTCTACGGAGCCCGTAAAGGGACAAGTATACAAATATAAAAAGTATAACAATGATTTTATTAAATGAAGAGATTATTTCGGTCCCTCGACATATTATTTTGTTCCCTCGAAATAACATTCCGTTCCCTCGAAATAATACTTTGCTCCCTCGAAATAATATTTGAAAGTAATCTATTCAGGGAACGAAATATTAGAAAAACTTTTCCTTCTGCGGGTTCCGTAGTTTTGCGAGGTTGCTTAAAAAAGAAAAGAAACTCACCCATAATATTGAGTACGATGTCTCAGTTAGAGCTGTTCTTTCAGGTTGAGTCGTGAAGTTCAGTATGCAGTGAAAATTAACTAAACTAAAGTTTTACATAAGAGTAGAAAGAACGGGGGAAATGTCACTCCTTTCGCCGTGCCTCATGTTGCGGTGCAGAAATGGCCATTGCTACCACCACAGTTTATAGAGCGCCGAAGGCGCAAGGTGTGGAACTGGAGCTATCTATATTGTTGGAACGTGAAAAACACACGGGCGCCATTTCAGCAAGCAGATGTTTCGTTATTATAAGTGATAGCAATGGTCTGATCTTTTTGTTGCAAGAGTTTCTTGCTGAAATGGTGTCTAGAGAACATTTTTGTACTTGCTCCTTCGGCGCTCTATACCAGTAATCTTTTATTGCCATTGTTCCACAGCACGCCAGCAATGCACCCACACTTAACGGTTCACTGCGTTTTAGTTATCTGGCTTTCAATTATTTGTTGTGCGTGCAAATTGGCGTGAATATAAGTTTGGATAATTGACTGACAAATAACTTGACTAAGTCGGTCGGTTACAATGAATGAGTTATTTGATCAGTTTCTAATTAATTAATTTTAGGCCATAAAGACTGTACCTAGGTCGCAACGTCTGGCCATTAATATACGTTATTTTTGCAGATATACCACAGGTCATTTATTTTGGTTGGTAGGAAATTTTGAACAGCAAACTTTTTCCTTCAGTAAATAGTGAGCAGCGCCCTCACAAGCCGAAAACAGTCCCCCACCCCTTCCCCCACTTGGGTGCGGCGCGTGACACACAACACGTTTCTATTGTTTGACCTCAGCAATGACGGCATGCAAGGTGTCTACACATGTTACACACTCCGATGGGATCAACAGCTTCTTAATTGAACAACATCCTAAGGTTTCCCGGTTATTTTCCTCAGTATAACTTTTTTTATTTAGTTTTCAGCTTAAAACATAACCGAAGAAAAGTATTGCCGTGATTTTATCAATGACCGATTAAAATATAAAATAGTATTTCCTTTTAAAAAGTTTTATTAGAGATAGTATGAAAAGATTAACCCTAACTTCTTTAATAAGTGAATTACTAGGATCCTTCCACGCTCAAACAAATCCCAAATCCAACACCACGTGGTACCTATAAAGCAGCAAGGTGGTGCAGTCCTCAGTCCAACACCATTCAGTAACTCAACACTGAGCTGTCGGACTCTGATTATGGTAGTATGCCTGATCTAATGTAAAGCATAATCTGTTTACTAGTGCAGTTCTCAGTCCAACATCATTTGGTAAAACTCAACACCCAAATTGTTAGACTCTAATTATGGCTGCATGCCTGATCCCATGTAAAGCATAATCTGTTTACTAGTGCAGTCCTCAGTCCAACATCATTTGGTAAACTTCATCACCTAAACTGTTGGACTCTAATTATTGTAGTTTGCCTGATCCCATGTAAAAGAACGACCAGATCCTTAGTCCAACATAATCAAACAAAGCATGCGTTGGATTCTGGTGGGTTGGGGTTAGAACGTCCTCCGAACGAAAACTGAATTTTATCTACAATATTAAATAAAATTGCTGCCAATTATTATACTTAAGATCTATGATAACATTATCAGAAATGTAATTGAACCCATACACAAGTGTTTAAACATTAATCAATACAAATGAGTTATGTCCATTCACATTATTATTGTTATTATTATAAGCCTAAGATTAATGTTAAAACCTGTAAACAAGAGCGAACAATCCCTTTTGGGGTTTTAAAAATTGAATTACAACAAACGCTAAGATCATACATTATTAGTACTCTTGTGATAACGAACGTTCTGCTTGACTTCCAAAACTGTATACAATTGTTATAGTTATATTGTTTGATTCAAAATCACTTCTAAGAACAATGTTTGGTTGTACAAAAATAGGAGGCGCAAATTTGGAAGTCAATCAAATCAGCAAGTACCTTGCCCAAAACAAAAACAACTTAAAAACCAAATTTATGCCTTTGGAAAGACCACGTATAGCTGATGTAGGACAGACAATAACCTTTTATTATAATAAAAAAATATTTATTTATTTACATTCGTTACACCCTTACCAACCTATACATTCACTTTTCAAAAACATTTAAATGAAAAAAGTTGCTTAAAAAAAAATGTCAAACTGCGATTGACCTTTGCTGAACATGAAGGGAAGTCTTTGTAATATCTTGTTTTCAGCCTCTGTCGATTAATTTGATTTCAACGGACTCATGTTCCTCTGATACCCAATCGAGTATTTTTGTTTCAAAGGCAATGGCTGAATAAAAAAATAGTTTGAAAATTTAAGTAAAGCCATACTCGCGACATACAGAATTATGGAAACAAAAGGAAACCCACTTTTGACAGAAATGTTTACCTACTTACTTAACGTGTCGAAGTGCGCCCTCAGTGTTGCTAAACTTTCCTATTTCCAAATTCTTTGGACCTTCCTCTTTTCCCTTTTAAGTTTGAGCAAGAGAGAGCACATTTACTTTCTGTAGGTACTTCTCTCTATTTTGTAGGAAGCATGGCTCTGGCCAAACACAATTTTAATTTGGGAAAGATAATGTCCAACAGCTGTTCTCTAAGTACTGTTATGTGTTTAAATAATATTTTTATCAGAGAAATACTGTAATTTTTAGGGCTAATTGAATCAGGTTTTGTAAATGTGTATGTATAACTGCACATGGAAGTGGCCAGCCACGTTTTACCCTTGATCTCCACATTGTAGTTTATTCTAGGAAACATTCCCCGTACAACATAAAAAGGTATAAACGTGCCGCATTATACTTAACTTATTTTTTGATGATAGCTGAAGAAAGGTTTGCAATATGAAAATTTTAAACTAAACTAAAATGTCGCAGAGATAAAATATGCATTTGCAATGATTTTTTCGTCACTTACGTTTTAAGTTCAACATTTTAACACAATTACAATGAATTTTTGAAATAAGCCCAACAAGTTGGTGAAAATTGATGTCAAAACTGGGTCTTCTTCTTTGTGCACACTGTAAAAACTGGGGTGTTAAAATTGACACCATGAGTTTCGGCACATATAGATAAAAAAGAAATAAAATTTACACCACAGGGTGTTAAAATAACACGGATTTCTGCCAAACTAATTACATTGGTGTTATTTTAACACCCTATGATGCTAATTTTGGTGCTCTCATCGTGTCAATTTTTACACTCCCAGTTTTCGTAGTGCACCACTCTGTAGAACGTGAAATAAGACCTTACAGTATTGTACACCTTTTCATGGTTTGTTTGCCAGTCTCCTTTGCCGCATTCTTGGCAGGCTTCTTACGGGATGACCAGCGTCTCCGTGCCGTTGAGTGTCTCGGTTTGAACGGCACATTCTTCACCTTGATTCTTAGAGTATTTCCTTTGCTGGGGGCGCTGTCTGTCTGATCCAGTGTAGGGTCACGTAAATGAGAAAGCGCCTCGTGGGGTTGGAGAAACCAAATCATACTGGCATCACCAACAGCAGATACTAGATCCTCATCCACCACTGACTTTACCTGCCAAGGATTTACATACAAGGTACTAATCATCGAGTCTGATCTACCTGTTGACGTTTTAACATTGTTGTTGACTTATAAATTCAATTTACTAGGTTACTTAAGTTTATACGGCGGTTTTGTAATTATATTTACCTCGTTACATTTGGCCTCTGCTTCACTGTAAAACACGCTAGCAATCTGTAAAGTCTCCTAAGAAAACAAAAACAAAAGCAAAATAGGTTTAACCTGAGAGAGTGAAACAGTTTTTCTTACAAGCATCAATCATTTGTTGGAGTGATTTAGCATTACAAGTTATATTTAAAACCTCGTGCCTGATGTAAAGAGTTGGCCTTGTGTTTGTAACTAGCAGTTTATAACTGTTAATTCTAACATTAAACAAGATAATACACTTAAAAAAAAATTTTTTGAAGTCGGCATCGTTTAGACTGGATACCTTTCAAGTCATCATCTTATATTTGTCAGCTGAAACTTTTTGACAAATAACATCTTCAGCAAACTGATTAAGTTTAGGTACGTAATTGAACATACCTGTAGTTTTGTTGTTTGAACGTACGTCTTCCTGGATACAAAGGGACTTGGAGGGGCTTTGAACTTTCCCTTGACGAACTCTGTGGTAAACAAACTGTCTCCAGCGGGCGCTGTTTCATTTTCAACGTCTTGAAGGTCACTGGTATGTTGACCCCGGAAGTCCCAACTTCCGGTTAACATGTCAAACTCATACTAAAAAAATAAATCAAACCCATAGAATACTTAGTGACACACATTTTTAATGAACAAGATGAATCAATAGATTCAAAGTGTTTTTAGTGTTTATGAGTAAAGATGCTGGAACTCCCGGCGTCATTTTTACTGAGAGAATTAAGCTCCGGCAGAAGAAATTGGGGACTTCCCCTGATGATGCAGGAAACACTTGGTCACTACTAGCACCGAATTCTCAGAACGAGTACATGTAAGTTATTACGTTCAGTTTGTTTTCTGCAGAGACAAGTTACCAGAAATTTAATGACTGGTTGCCTGCTATTTCTTTCCATTGTTTAGCTTCACAATATGCCTTAATACATTAGAAGCTCTTTGATATTTAGGACTAAAGTTACAACCTGGTAAAACAAGTTGAGAAACTAGTAAAGAATAAACCGTTTACCAGTGGTAACAATCATTTACCGGTTGTAACAACCGTTTACCGGTAGTAAACTAACTAAGTTCCCGAGTGGTGATAATCATTTACCTGTGGGAGCAATTTCCAGCCGTTGGTGGCGACATCATCGATGGCCTCTAAGACAAAGTTGGTCACCTCGTCCGAGAAGAAGAAAGGTAGGTTCAGTCGAGTGAATCCAGGTCTAGAAGCACAACAAGAAAATTATATTAATAAGGTTGTGACTGATTTGGCTTTCACCATGGCTGTGGCTAACTAAGTAAACAGCCACAGCCACAGCCACATATGAGATGTTATATTTGTTCAACTTTGAACAGAGTTTATGGCGTATATTGCAATCAACACAGGGACAGTGTCATTCACTCCATGACTTACAATTTTTGTTTAAAAATAGAGATTATTCAAAGTAGATATCTTACTTCATGATCTCCAGTGATTTGTGAGCTTTCTTTGCCTTCGATTTTTTGGTGGCTGCCTTTTCATCCCTGAGTTATAAAACAACAACAAAACCGTAAGAAAAATTAGGTAATACACTACAAAAAGGAAACAGATTTTGCAAACTGCTTACCAACCAAAAAGAACTGAGATATTATATACGTAATGCAAAAGGTGGATTACAATAATGGCGTGGTGTAGAGTGCAATCCAAACGCACGGTTTATGACGTAGGATATTGTAATGGTTTGATAGTAAATGCAAGGCAACCTATAGTCCTCCAATCAAATGACACAAATCTATTTGGTGTTTTATAAACGTTAACAAATAATTAAAACGAACATTGATCAATAACTAACAGAACATCCACCCTTACGTAGCACACCCCCTTTCCCATGTACAAATGGCCATTATTAAAAGTGGAGTTGAAGTAAAAAGTGTTGCATAACAAGCACCATTCTGTGTCCTCATGGCGAATTGTGTAGACATTTCGTCTTATAGCGCCCTCTTTGTGTACGGGGGAAACACACCGGGGGACAAAATCCTCTCTGTCACCTGTAACCTTCTTTCTGCAAGTTTAAGTCCTTGGCATTTGGATGTGTAATTGGGCACTTTCAGTTTATTCATTCATTCATCATCTTACCAGGACGATGCACTATTTTTTTTATGAGGTTATATTCGAGAAAAATAAGACTGTATTTCACCTTGTTGTATCAACAAGAAAATCTGCGAACTGTGAAGCCATCCGCTCATCGATACCAAGTAAATCCTGCGCATAAGGTCCTGCGCATGCACATCCACCCCTAGCTTGGATTCCATACAGATCGTTAAGAAGCACGGCTACGAAGTTGTGGTGAAGAACCTTTCCACTAGGGGTGTGTACGATCAGGAAGGAGAAGATTGGCAGTCTTTCAGCCCTCGTGCTACCCAGGAAGATGAGATTAGGGTTTCGTCTCCACTTCTTAAAGGCGAGCCTTAAGATGGATTAAGAAATAGTGATGATTCAGTTTCTATACATTGTTTTCTACTTTGCTATATACTCTGATTTACATCCAAGTTGATATCTCAATGTTATATTATGCACATTTTGATCTTAAGTGATGTTTGAAGCTCTGCATGGTGTAGATAATAGAAAGTAAATAATATTACTAGTGAAATGAACTAGTGAAATAAAATGTCACAATTTGAAAACTGGTTATTATCTTGTGTTTGAATACCCAAAACCAAGACGTAAGCAGTGGCATAACCGACAAAGGGGGCAGGGGGCGAGAGGGACCCCTCTCAGAACACTAGCCCCACCCTCAAAAAAGAAACCGGAAAAATGCAAAAACGAATTATGTCTTTGCC